>AWOL01S0000096.1:102753-129550 GCA_000715115.1 Nicotiana otophora | reverse complement strand
GGGCCTTTTTTGATAACCGGTGCCCCGGAACTCGATTAGCCCGGTTACCCACTACCGGGTTTTTATCGGGCTACAACTTGGTCCAGCCCGGTTACCGTTAGCCAACTTTTTATTTTTTATTTTTTTGACCGTTGTCAACAATTAAATTCAAAAATGACCGTTGGGCAATGGCCAGTTTTTTTGCAATTTTGTCCATTTCGGCCTACTCTCTTAAGAAAATAGCCCCCCATCCTAATAATTAGTAAATTATAATTTTAACCTTTTAAAAACTATAAATAGCCCCCTTCTTCTTCTTCATTGTTTCTCACAATTTGCTCTCTTACTACCATGATTCTCTCAAGATAATATTGCTTATTGCTCTGAAGTTCTCAATTACTTATTATTTCAAGTTTCATCAAATATTTACTTTAGTTACTACAAAATTATAATAATCAAATTTCAAGTATTCAAGTGAAGTGTGGTATCAATATTCAATATCATCAAATATTGTTTGAAGTGTGATATCAAATTAGTGCGGCGTCCAAAATTCCGGTACACTCGTTCCATCTCTTTCTCTTATTTGGTGTATATTTTAATTTATTATTTAGAATTATTAATTTTGTTTTTAAATTTAACTTATATAATGGATATATTTAGATCGGCCAAAAATGCGTGTACTAGTAGGGGTGGTAGTAGTAAGAGTAAAAACCCTAAAAGATCAAGAGGTGGTACTGGTTCTTCTAGTAGCTTTACACATATTTCTCAAAGTTCACCTGAAAATTTAAATGTAGATTATGAGCAACTTCAAGAAGATTATGGTATAGATGATAATTTAGGTGATATTCAATCACCTGATAATATTGAAACACCACCACCACCATCTGGTACTACTAGTCAAAATACTAGGGGTGGAGGTCATGGTAATACAGGTAGGCCTCTGCTGTAGTAGATGAAAAAATTCCTTCAAGTTCAGTTTCAACATCTACATCCGGTGCTTTGGAAGATAATGATGGTATTGAAGATTATTTGATTTGGTCTACACTAGGATAGCATCAACAAACAAGTAGCATGAATATTGATGAACTCCAATTCTACTTGCAAAAGTCACCAGAGACCCGCACAAAGGAATTTCTACCGCTGGATTGGTGGAGGTGCAACTCAAATTAATTTTCTGTTCTTTCGGCCATGGCTCGAGACGTGCTAAATGTGCCGATTTCAACAGTCGCATCAGAGAGCGCATTTAGCCAAGCAAGGCAGCAGCTAAGAGATACCCGTCATTCATTGGGTAGCAACATTTTGGAAGTTCTTGTGTGCTTCATAGATTGGATAAGATTAGAACAACAAAATCAAGGGCGTGAAGAAGCAGATGAAACGGAGGACTAAGAAATTGGAGATATAATGGTTTATGGTTCCTATTGAAGCAATGCCGAAAACCAAGAACCTCATATTGACATGGATAAACTTACAAAAATTATGCAAAGCATGTGATATACTCTTTATTATTTTTTATAATTGTTGCACACTTTTAATTTACAAGTTCAAAAATAAAAAAAATTAAAATAGAACTTGCAAATTAATTTAAAGTATTATTTATTATTCAATAAATATATAAAACGAAAGCCTTCGGAGTTTGATCCTTAAATATTGGTCTTATTACATAATTTTTCGTAGCCACTTACTTTCAATTTTAAAATTTTAAAATTCGAATTTCAAATTTAAAACTTTAAAGTTTTAAAGTTTAATTCTAAGCCTTAAAATATTTATTTTCTTAATTAATAGTGTGCAAACACTTAAGTATCAATAACATTGAATAAGAAAAATATAATATCCAAAAAAAAATTAGTAACCCGGCCCGGTCCGGACCCTCTAAGCCCGAACCCGGACGTGCCTTAATTAACCCGAAATTTCCCAACCCGTTACCAGCCCGGTTAGTCAGCCCAAGATCCAGCCCGGACCATTAACCGGACGTGCAGTTATTTTTTGTGTCCAGCCCGGACCAGCCCGTCCGGTTATTAACTTCATAAATACAACTTGAGAGGAGATCTTCTTTGATTTTTGATTGATACAGATCTTGAGAGATTGGCGACCCAAAGGAATTGATCTTTGGAATGAATCTTGATGGACGATTCTTTCCAAGAATAAGTGTGGAGCTCCCTAACGGCTAATCCTTGAAAAATGGTAGAGTAAATGCTTTCCTTCATCGACACAATTTGATAGTTGTGCAGATCTTCAGGCATGATATGATCTTCCTTTGATAGCTTGATTGATAATCCAAGCGGATTTTTAGGCTCGATGATCTTCTGCTGATTTGGACCTTCCTTCCTTGTATGAATTGCTTCCTTAGATGGTCTTTAATTAGACTTGATCTTCGACTGATTTGAGCTTTCTTTCTTTAGACATCATGGGTTTCTTCCTTGGATAGTCTATTCTTCCTTTCTGTACGCCTTGTTTTGCTTCTGGAATACTATTTAAACTTGGATACCTACAATAATAGTAATGTTATTTTTCATCATTGAAACTTAGATCTAATAATATGGAAGCCAATAGACTTTAACTTGTACTTTAGTTTTGGACCTCATCTCGTAAATCTTAATATTGCTTCTTTTCCATGTCGTAGCATTAGAAACCCAACATCCAGAAAGGAGGAATGATAATATGGAAAAGAAAAGATGGTCTTATGAATATGCGAGTATTGAGGAAGAACTCATGGACGATAACAAAGACAACGTTTCTATTTAAGGATCCCTGACCCTCCAATATGATTACTGAATAATAATTATTTTATAGGACGATATTTGACTGAAGTATAGGATAAAATTAGTTTATATTAAATGCTCAAATAATTATATAACACGTGAAACCGGAGGTAGACAGAAGATGAAGGGAATGAAAATCAAGACCGAGGATAACAACTTTGGTTGGAATCACATAGATCCCGAAGAGAACACAGTCAACGGAAGCAACAAATATTTGTCACCAGACGACATTTTATGAAGAATATTCCTTAGTATTAAATATGCAGCCGTTGCAGAGAATTTTGGTATTCATGGTATGCCGTTACATATTCATCAATGGCCCCCACTATTGTCATTTAAGAGGGGTTTGATCCTAGGATCGTGTTCCCAATGTATAGCTATAAATAGGGGCTTCAACAGCCATTGTTGAGATGAAATCCCTGGCAAAACTTATGTTGCATTATACTCTCAAGCTAAATAATGCAACTTTATTTTCCTTCTAGTACTGTTCTTATCGCTGTCTTCGGAAGTCTTTCTTCCGGAACTAGATTTGTTATTCCTTTCGATTTCAATGCTAAGTCTTACTTTCATTTAATTTATTTATCATTTTGGGATCAAATTAATTTGCTTGTCTATAAACCATGCAACAAATTTAACTATACTGTTTTACGAGTAAATAGTTTGGCGCCCATCATGAGGATTAGACAGCAGCATAATTGAGTTGATCCTTGTGTCTATTGCTAACATGTTTGATTCGTTTTTCATAGCAAAATAAAAAAAATGGCAACTAATGATCTCCGCATGACACGCAACGTTGAGGCATGCAAAAAAGTGCCTCAACATGAGGATTCAATCAGTGACACCCGCAACGACAGGGACGTAGCAACTCTGGTCCATGTCGGGCAATATCCCCGACATGTGCGGGAGACAACTCCCGATGACGCTGAGGACGAGCATGTTGCGAAAACGGTAAGGATCTTGAGAGAGAAGCAAAAGGCCATCATGGGCCATCTCTCAAGGCAATACCAGGTCATGACAGAACTAAAGCAGGCATTATCAGGTGCTTCTAACAAGGCGAATGGAAGAGGCCATGTTTCCCCCCTCACTGCTGCAAATCAAACAGCTCAAATAGTTGATAACAAAACCCCGAGGGGTGAGGTCGGCTTCGATGGAGCCAGGGGGATCGGCAATAGATCCGGTAATGATAACGACAACGATCTCTTCAAAACCAAACTCATGAGTTTCATGAGGGAAATGAACGAAGGGATGGATCAGAACAAGAAAGAGTTCCACGCTCGAATGGACCAAATTTCGGGCGCACCACCAGTGTTGAAGGGCCCACACTTGATGAAGTACACCCAATTATCGTTCAAACCGAGAGCAACACTAGAGTTGATTATGAAATGGTTCAACATGACATACATATCAAAGTATGATGGGATTTCAGACCCTTAGGAGCATATCACAACTTATACAATGGGGGTGAAAGAAAATGACTTGGCCCAACATGAGATTGAGTCGGTCCTACTGAAGATATTCAGAGAAACCCTCACGAAGGGGGCCTTGACATGGTATTCACTTTTACCCGAACATTCAATTTATTCCTTTGAGATGCTCGCAGATTCTTTCATCAAGGCCCATGCCACGGCGAGGAAGGTCCAAGCCTGGAAGGTGGACATATTCATAATTTTGCGAGGAGCGTACGAATTGCTGCGTGAGTTCGTGATCAGGTTCTAGAAAGAAAGGATTGTATTACAGGCCGTGCCATATGAATGGGCAGCAAAGGCATTTACTAAAGGGCTGAACCCAAGGAGCTCCGGTGCCTCTAGAAAGCTGAAAGAAAGCCTACTCGAGTTTCAAGTAACCACATGGGTGGATGTCCACAACCGTTATGAATCAAGGATAAGGATAGAAGATGATCAGCTCGGGTTCCCGACATCAACCAAGGGTCGGGATCTAGAAACAAATAGGAATAAATTTGATGATAATTTTGATGCAGATCGACAATCTTCTAATAGCCGGTTCTTACCCTACGAGAGGGCCGAAGCACATAGTAGAAAAGGATTTCGGTTAGCGGATAGGTTTGTCCCCGATAGAAGAACCGACCGTAGCCGAAACAACAGGTCATTGCAGGACAAAGAGGTATCAGGCTCTCGGTATTCCACTTATCCAAGGCTGTCAAAGTATAATTTACACGTTAGCATAGTGGAGATGGTATCAAATATTATGGGACTCATGGCCACTGAAGTGGAGACTGTCGACATCTGCGTGAAGTGGTGGCAACGCTGTTGAAGAGCGGCCATCTCAGTTAATTCTTAAGCGACTGGACGCAGAACCCTCGAAGATAAGGGAAGACCCTCCTCGACTAGCTATATCAACATGCTTTTTGGGGGGAACGAGTCAATGGTAGAACCTTCTCGGCAGCCAAAAAGATAAAGGTATCAGTGACTCATAGCAAGAGACTCCGGGAGCCGCCGAAGACGACATCACCTTTACGGAAGAAGACGCCGATGTACTTCTTCTGCCGCATAATGATGCCCTGGTAATTTCTCTTGACGTTCTATATTTCAAGATTAAATGTGTTTTGGGTGACCCAGAAAGTTTAACCAACATCATTCAATGGAGAGTGTTGGAACAAGCCAAACTAACCGGAAGCATCATTCTGGCAAAAGAGATCCTCTCAGGGTTCAACTTAGCGAGTGTGACAACTCGGGGGGGAGATCTTACTGCCCACGAATGCAGAAAGGGTCATGAAGACCAGCTTATTTGAAGTGGTGGAAGACGACATGGGTTACAACATAATTCTCGACAGACCATGATTGCATGACATGAAGGTCATACCATTAACATATCACCAACTGTCAAAATTCCCGACCCTAGAGGGAATCAAGCAAATAAGAGGAGATCGACCGGAAGAAAGGGAACTAAACGCGATATCGGTTTCCAGCAGTAAAGGGAAGGAACTCAACAACTAGCAATTACAGGAACCGACGCCTACTCCCGAACCGAGCAAAGATGACAAAGGGGAGCAGTCACTGAAATCCCACTGGTACCAAGATATTTTTAGGTACCGAAATAAACAGATACGACCAAGTCCACGACAGAAGAACTTGAACAAGTGGCTTTGTTCGAAAAATTCTTGGAGATAAAATTTCACTTGGGGACAGGACTCAACCCCGAGTTCGGGTCAGGATTTATTAGTTTCCTTAAAACTAACATTGATTGTTTCTCATGGTCGCACGCTGATATGACGGGCATCCCACTAGAGGTGGTCGTGCACAAGCTAAGCTTGGACCCAAGCATCCCACCGTTAAGGCAGAAGAAGCGCCCAATAGCCGAGGTCAAAAATAGGTTTGTCAAAGAAGAGGTAACTCGGTTACTTGACATCAGTTCAATCCGGGAGGTAAAGTATCCTGATTGGCTAGCTAATGTAGTTGTAGTTCCGAAAAATAAGGACTTGAATAAGTCATTCCCGAATGATTCGTTCCTACTGGCAAATATCAATCAAATGATTAATGCTATGGCCGAGCACGAGTTAATGAGTTTCCTTGATGCCTATTCCGTGTACAATCAAATTAAGATGAACTCAGAGGATCAGGAAACAAACTTTGTTCATAACAAACTCTGGCACATATTGTTATAATGTGATGCCCTTCAGGTTTAAAAATGCCAGATCCACTTATCAGAGGCTCGTGAACAAGATGCTCAAAAACTAAATAGGTAAAATAATGGAAGTATACATAGATGATATGCTGGTCAAGTCTTTGAATGCAAGTGACCATTTAAAACACCTCGAGGAAACCTTCGATATCCTAAGGAAGCACAACATGAAGCTCAACCCCAAAAAATGTGCGTTCGGAGTTAGCTTGGATAAATTCTTGGGTTTTTGGTGTCACAAAGAGGGATTGAGGTAAATTCTGATAAGATCAAAGCCATCGAGGACATCCCAGACCAGCTGACAAGCTTGAAAGAAGTCCAAAGGCTAACCGGAAGATTGGCCTCTCTAAGAAGGTTCATTTCTCGATCTTCGGAAAAATGTCATCACTTCTTCTCACTTCTGAAGAGGAAGAACAACTTTGAATGGACTACAGAATGCAGTAGGCCTTAAAAGACCTAAAATATTATCTATCAAGCCCCTCACTGCTATCAAAATCAGAGGAAGACGAACAATTACTGATATACTTGGCGGTCTTGGAAGTAGCGGTAAGTGCCGTTCTAGTCCGGGAGTGACAACTTTTCCTCTACGGAATGTCCTTCACAAATCTGAGATGTCAGGTCGATCGGCCAAATGGTCAGTGGAAATTAGTAAATTTAACATTGAATATAAGCCTAGGACTGTGATCAAGTCATAGGTTTTGACCCACTTTGTGGCTGATTGTAGTCCCGGGTTACTACTTCTGGCTGCGAAAGAGGCAGTGATGTTGTCGGAAACAACATCAAAAGTTTGGACCTTGTTCACGGATGTAACTTCCAATGTGAAAGGGTCCGGGCTTGGGGTGGTCCTAATCACGTCCTCTGGAGAAACCCTGAGGCAGGCCATAAAAACTGTTCCTTTGATTAACAATGAAGTCGAGTATGAGTCTTTGATTGCAGGACTTAAACTGGCCCGAGGGTTGGATCTAAGGTCATCGTAATCAAATGTGATTCCCGACTAGTAGTAAATAAAGTATATGGAATTTTTGACACAAAGGAGGAACGCATGCAACAATATGTGATTAAAGTTCAAACTTTGCTCACGCGGTTCAGGGAGTGGTCGATCACCCACATCCCGAGAGAGAAAAACGTATAAGCAGATGCATTGGCCAATTTGGTTTCGTCTACGGAGAGGAAGGGATAAGATTCCAGTACTGTAATCCAACTTATGCATTCGGTACTGGATGTGGACCATTATTGTGAAGTAAATACAACCAACCTAGTCTGGGGCTAGAGAAATGAGTTCATTGATTATCTTCAGCATGGCAAGCTGCCCGAAGACCCGAAGGCATCCCGGGCACTTTGCACCAAAGCAGCTCGCTAAAGACTCTAGGTCATTCCAAGGCCCGTTGGCCTAATGTTTAAGAGCCTCGGAGGCAGACTATGTCATGAGAGAGGTTTATGAAGGGATCTGCAGGAATCATTCTAGTACAGATTCATAGGTACTAAAATAAGTTAGAGCAAGATACTATTGGCCCAGATGGAAGATGGTGCGAAGGAATTCATTCAGAAATGTGCCAGGTGTGAACGCCATGCACAGTTGGCGCACCAACTGCCAGAACTCTTGCATTCGGTACTGTCCCCATGGCCATTCATGAAATGAGAGATGGATATAGTGGGGTCGCTGCCACCGGGTTCCGGGAATGTAAGATTTCTTTTAATTTTAACTAATTACTTTACTAAATGGGTTGAAGCTGGTTCTTACCAAAATATCGGTGAGCGCGAAGTGGTCGATTTTATGTGAAAACACAATTTGCTGGTTCAGAATATCGAAAGAGATTGCTTGTGACAACGAACCATAATTCATAGGCTCCAAAGTAACAAAATTTCTTGAAGAACTGAAAACTAAAAGAATTACATCTTCACCATACCATCCGAGCGCAAATGGGTAAGCGGAATCAACTAATAAGGTAATTATTCAAAACCTCAAAAAGAGATTGGAGGCAGCCAAAGGCAAGTGGCCCGAAGAGTTACCGGGAGTGCTATGGGCATATCGGACGACAACCAAGTCAAGCACCGGGGAGACACCCTTCTCTTTCATATATGGTGCAGAAGCTCTGATCCCGGTGAAAGTAGTAGAACCGACCTTGCGGTACTTCAGAATGGATGATGAATCGAATAATGATGCAATGCTGGTCAACCTAGAGCTGCTTGAGGAACACAGGGACTTGGCGCACATAAGAATAGTGGCTAAAAAACAAAGGTTGGAAAGACACTATAACCGGAGGGCCAATCTCCGCTACTTTAAAGTGGGAGACTTGGTTTTGAGGAAAGTGACTCAGAATACCCGGGAGCTCAACGCAGGAAAGTTGGGTCCTACGTGGGAAGGCCCCTATCAGGTTTAAGCTGTTACCGGGAAGGGATCATACGAACTAGAAAATAAAGATGGAGTCAAGTGCCGAGCAACTAGAATGTGACTCACCTCGAAAGGTATTATTGTTGATGGATCCTGCTTATACTGAAAGTATGTATTGTACTCTTTTTCCCGTCGATCAGTTTTTGTCCCAAATGGGTTTTTCTAGAAAGATTCTTAACGATGGAGAAACGGAAAGCATATTACGAAGGAAACATCATCAGCAGAGCTACGAGTTTTAAATGACAAAGCATTGAAACAAAAAACCACTACAGGATGGTTAAATAGTCTTTGGCTCGATGGAAAATTCCTAATAGGAGCAAGACTTACAATATTCCAATTCGTATTCTTCGCATTCGAACACTGGGGGGGGGGGGGGGGGGTAGTATGAAAATATGGCAACTTGATTGCCACAAAAATCGGGCCTGCGAGACTCTGGAACAGTAATGTCTCATTGGGACCGGGGACTGCACAACTAGCCTCGTAGAAATAAGTTGTACAAATTAGCCACATGTATTAGAAATTTATTTTCTGTCAGCAAATGAATGCTTATCTACTTTTGAAGATATAAGGAATAAAATGAAGTTCTTTTATTTTTATCTTGTTTCTCATCTAGACGATGAATTGATTTTATCATTTGAATCTTAACTAAAAACTTCAATTTCTAGTGCCGGAATGAACATGAGTCGTCCTCTTCAAGAACACTGTAAACATAAGAGGGCCCTCTCTTATTAAACCCTCATAGTAAAGGGTTGGTTCCGAAAGGTTTTATGCCCGGAACCTAAAAGCTATTGGGAGAAAACACTCCCGAAGCCTTAATTCGATGCAAACAGAATGAACTTTGCGCAATGCTTAAACAAATATTCCTTTGTATTAATCAAACATGCCAAGCGGAATAAGTACAAAAATATAAAAGGAAAACAACAAAAGAAGAAGAAAGTAAAAATGTTAAACTTCATCGCCACCGAAACTCGGAGGAAGAGAGGCATTTATGCCCCCGAGAGAAGTAGGCGGATCTGCAGTCGGGGCAGGACCTTGGCTTTGATCATCATTCTCTTCAAGTTCCTCCTAGGTTCCCAAAAACGTGGAACTAGAACTAGAAGAGTCAGTTGCATCATGCTGAGATGGGAGGCGGTCTCGAGTAGTTAACTCCAGCGCTCGAGCCTTGGTGATTTCATCATCAATGTCAATGACGCCCAAATTGGCTTCCTCCAGGGTTTTCCTCCTCATATGATACATAGAGTATGTCTTTTCAAAAATGAGGGAATCCCTTTGGTGCTGAACTTTTGCCTTAAGACTGTCAACCTCGAAAGGCTATCCTGCTCAGATCTTGTGGCACTGAGGCTAAGATCAAGATCACGACATCTTGAACTTCAGAACACTTAGCCTTAGCTTCTTGGAATTGAAAATTTAATTGAGAACTTCTTGACCAAAGGCCACTACCTCCTACTCGCTAAGCTGTAGACGGGCCTCCAGGTCATTCGCCTCACCAGCCTTTGCTTCCAGCATCGAGAGGTGTGCTGCGACTTGATTCCACTTGACCAACAGTTGATCCTCCGTAGACATAAGCCCCTCTTTGTCAAGTATCAATCTGTGAAGGCCCTCAGAAGCGAGAAAGTTGTCCTGCGAAACAAATATCGAAGTCAAAAACCCTGTTGTAAAAGACGAATAGAAACAAGCAGTAAAACAGAACAGGTACAGTACCGCTGCTGCATTGTGCATGGCGTTAGTTTACATTCACTACCCTGAAAGAGAGTGTATTTTCTTCTTATCCTTCTCCAAAGCCAGCGACTTTAGATAATTGGCGAGCTCCACTGGTCTAGGCAGCAGATGACACTCCTTTGAGACCGAGAAAGAGACAATCCTCCTCCCTTGGGGATCTGCAGAAGGGCGTGAATAGTTGTGCCTAAATTCCGGTGGTTAGGGGACTGTAGAGGAGGGACATCCTCCTCCCGGGCGTCTGCGGCCAGTGGAGGGTAGGTAGCAGTTGCTGGTGATGAAGGCACAGTTGGTGTGGAGGGAGATAAAGTTGCTGGCATTGTAGGTTGAGAAGCAATTGCGATAGAGCAAGTGTTGTTTATTGGTTGCTCTCCATTCAAAGGCAGAAGAGGCCCGGTATCCGATATAATTGGACCAAAAGCAACAACTGGGGCAGGAAAAGGAGAATCAGCAGTCTCCACTAAATCCAATTCTCTCCAAAGTGGCTGGACCTCGCCCACGGTTGGGGTTCTAAGCTCTCGAGATTGAGCAGTATATTGAGCTGAGGAAGATCATTGTCTCCTTTGAAGGAAAGCCTCTTCGTCACTAGCTTCCTCGTCATCGTCAATGACCACAATGGCTACAGGTGGCTCAGGCGCGACCTTCTTCATTTTCTTATTTTTATTTTATCCCCAGCTGAGGAAGAACGTTGCCTTTTTGGTTGCTTGTTCTCTAGCCGGGGACTCCGAGAAGAAGCACCAGTACCGGAAGCAGATCCATGGGAACCGCTCTGGGTAAGAGCCTCCTGCAACAACCTCGCAGCCTCCGCGAGGTCAACCAAAACCTTGACTTCGAGACAAGTGACAGAGCCCACCGGGAGTCCCAAACCAAACAAAAAAGTATGGTTAGCAAGTTCTCCTATGAATACACAATGGTGAAAAGTTTAAAGAATCAATTTACCGTGATTCTTGGCCTTCCACCCGTATTTGGGGACCAACTTCTTCCACCGACGGGTCTCTGGCATAGTAATGTCCATAATCGTATAAACCCATTAGTCCAGACCTTCAACCCTTGGTAGTTTCCACCAATTAGCTGGAATAACAAAAGCAAAAGGGTTAGCAATGGCCCAAAATAGTTTTTTACAGAGAAAGAGATAGAATATAAACTTACATGAACGACTTCATAACTCGGGAAAAGATAGATTCGTGTCCGAGATGATATCCCTGATAGCAATGATAATAATTAACTCCATCCACCCATGGTCATTGTCATTATCCATGATGGTGAGTAAGGCATGGTGGCCACGCTTGCTGAAATTTATTACTCCCCCACGAAATATTTTGTGGGAGAAAAGGTTCTTCATATGTGCTAGGGTTAGGGTTGTCCCTGTTTCCAAGCAGAGCCGGCGCAAGCACGCTACTGTTCGCCACACATAATGGACTACTTGCACCAAGCAAACCTGGTACCGGTGGCACAACTCCAAAATCACGGGGTCCAGTCCCCCGCTCAAAGAAAATGGACCTAAAGTGAAGGAGTACGTATAAACATACGTAAAACCCTTCTTGGTGAAGGTCACCCGCTCCACCAGGTCTGGGGCAATGATGTTGAGGCCGTGGCAGTTATAGTCCTCCTTCAAAGTAGGAATACTGGAAGGGCAGATGGAAGAAGGATACCTACCAACAATCCAAGTTCGAGGGTTTGTAGTAGGGTACTTCTCTTGGAAGTCGTTGACAGTGCTCAAGTGTTTAGGGATGATGGTGTTCACCATTGGAGGGTCAACATCAACATCCATCTCTTTATCTTTGCTTCTCTTCGGGCCACCGCCGGAGAGAAGACTAGATTTCTTAGAAGATTCAGTAAAAGAAGTCACGGTAATAAAGCTTTTATGAGTTAAAAGCGGAGAAAGTCGGAAAGAGTTAAAAGCAGAAGAGTATTAAGAGCAAAGAAGATGATACGCTTATGAGGATTTTGGAAGTGAAAGAGATAGAATGAGGTGTATAAGTGAGGACATAGGTGGCTAAAATCTCGGTCAGGATTACCTCGAGAACCGGCATAAATATTGCTAAATCATGGGGTAACACGTGTTTGGAGTATTAAATGCGAGGAGACGTGCGTCTTATCAAACTTCAGAAACTGTTCAGAAAATTTTCCACCAACAAAGGAATCTTCACCAACTTCCCGATGACACAAAGATGTGCCATCGGAAAGCAGGGAAACTATATGTATAGAGTAAAACTGGTTCATATTAAATACTCGAATGATTACATAAAACGTGAAACCGGAAGTAGACGAAAGATGGAGTGAATGAAAACCAATACCGAGACAACAACTTTGGTTGGTATTGTGTAGATCCCGAAGGGAACACAATCAACGGAAGCAAACAAATGTTTGTCACCGGAGGACATTTAATGAAGAATATTCCTAACTATTAAATATAGAGTCGTTGTAGAGAATTTAGGCGTTTATGGACTGCCGTTACATATTCATCAATGGCACCCATTATTATCATTTAAGAGGGGCTTGATGAGGGGCTTGATCCTACGATCTAGTTCCCAAGGTGTAGCTATAAATAGGGGTTTAAACAACCATTGTAGAGACGAAATCCCTCGCAAAACTTATGCTACATTATACTCTTAAGCTAAATAATACAACTTTATGTTCTGTCTAGTACTGTTCTTATCACCGTCTTCGGAAGACTTGCTCCCGGAACCAGATTTGTTATTCCTTTCGATTTCAACGCTAATCAAATCAGTACGCTTGTCTATAAACCACACAAAAAATTCAACTGTACTGATTTACAGGTAAACAACTGAACATTTAGTTTAATAGTTAAAAGTTTAGTTTTATAGAGAAAATAACACACCGACATTTAAAACTTGAATTGGCAAATTAACTTTTTTTTTTTTAAATTATGAAGTTATAGAGAATATTCAAATGTTTCTGAACGTCTCAAAATAGACGCATTGTCGTATTATATAAGCAAGTGGAACAGGGGAGTATTATTTTCCACTTTTTATATATTGTATATTTGTATGGATCTTGAAGCAAACTATAGTTGTCATTCCCAATACAACTATATTACTCCGTATTACATATTCTGCGTTGGGGAGCAACAGGTGTGTGTTTCACACAATAACATGGGTGCAACTAAGTTTCTCATATTATACCAAAATAGGGGAACAATGCTAATATTTTAATTCATTGACTTATCAATAGAGGTATCAGGTTCGAGCCCTGGGTATGAAAAAATCCTTGGTAGAGAGCGCTTCCCCTCGAATGGAGCCCTACGCGGCGCGAGTCCGAATATAGTCGGGCTCTAATACGGGTACCGAACACCGAGTGAAAAACAAAGAAAACGTTTTGCTTTTTGTTTTTTATCCATTATAATTGAATATTGGAGATGTCCTATTTTGAATGGAGAATTATGCTGTTATTTATTTCATTGAATATTATTGGGAACCCCTTATACTAGAGCCTTATTGATCCAATTGTAAAATTGAAAAAACCATGTATTACGGAGAGGAGAGGAAACAAATTTTTGTTTGAAACTAGTAGATTTTGGTCAAGTTTATGAGAGGTTAAAACTGTTTTTTTAAAAAAAAATTAAATAAATGCTTATTTTAGAAAGTTTGATGTGTTTGGCCAATTTTTTAATAAAGAAAAGTGCTTTTAATAAAAAACAGTAGTTTCTCCTCATCAGCAAAAGCACCACATGTTTTAATCTTCCTCTTGGCAA
The DNA here is from genome assembly GCA_000715115.1 of Nicotiana otophora. NCBI lineage: Eukaryota > Viridiplantae > Streptophyta > Magnoliopsida > Solanales > Solanaceae > Nicotiana > Nicotiana otophora. Next base: position 115,356 of record AWOL01S0000096.1, on the reverse strand, counting down.
AAATACCTTGGGAAAAACTTTTGTATACCAAAATAACGCAACTTACTTTAACCTAATGTTTACGCTATTCCAATCGCAATTCTTAGGAACTCTCCTCGTGTGTAAGTATTCTTTTGGGTAGTGATAAAGGATGAAAAAAATATATTTTGAGTGTGTTTGTGTGTTATTTCTTGTGTGAGTTGCGGGAGTTCACATCGCTTTTGAAGTAAAAAAAATGATCATTACGTATTTCTTACGTGTAGAAACAAACTTATGCGAAAAAGGATCAAATAGGAGAAAAATTGGTGAAAAAAGAGCTAAAGAGAAAAGTCCCGGACAGCGAAGCGAGGTTCACTTCGCCATACCGGGACCGGAGTAGAAGAAACTAGAAAAGTCCTGGACAGCGAAGCGAAGTTCATTTTGCCAGACCGGGACCGAAGCAGAAGAAACCAACTTTTCCAATCCGAAATAGAAGAAGGAAAATTCGTCCCATACAAACCTTAGTCGCTATAATACATCCTAAAACGTTCTTTTGAGAGGGAGACACTACTTTGAAGGGAGAGAAGACTTTGGGGAGGCAAGAACACACTAGGAGTAAGGCGGAGAATTATTCTACGAGTTTTTCACTTTCTTCTTCCTATTTCTATTATTGGTTATGAATTCTAGTAGTGTAGTTTTGCATACTATTATGAATACCTAATTTGTTATCTAGGGTTTTGATGGAACCTTTTATAGGATAAATTATTGTTATATTTTTATATAATTAAGCAGTTGGATTTCTCTACTTGTTCACTACGTGTTTGTTGTTGTTGTTGTTGATTGAATAGCCATCAATTGACTGTACCTATTTTGTGTGCACTGCTCGAGAGAGAGTACGCATTTAGGTAGTTGTTGAATAACATCACTCCTAACGTATGTGAGAGATCAATACGGAGGGTTTAAAGGCGGGATTAGAGATAACAAAATCTTGGTGCGGTTGTAGTGAGCGATGAATTAGTGCCAGCTAGCGTAGTTCGAGAGAATATGTCTAGTAAATTATTGTAGTTGCTCGAGAGAGAATTACGATAACTAAAGTACTCACGATCGGTAGAGAATAATTAAACGAAATTATAGAAGACATAGCGGGAAAGATTCTGACAATTGGAAAAATTATAACTCTAGACCTCCTTGATCTTGTCTCCAACCCTTAGTATCTTTAGTTGTTAATCTACTATTTTAATTTGGTAGTTAGTTAGACATAAAAATCTTTATATTTATAACTTATGAATTGTTCGAGCTTTTCTTCTTAGTGATAGTAAACAGTTGTAGCTAAACCTTAGTTCTCTGTGGGATTCTACTCTGGACTCTTAGACCGGGTTATATTTGCAGTGATCGCTTATCCTTTTTAGGACTAGAGTTAGGCGTGATTAAATTTTGGCGCCGTTGTCGGGGAATTAATGGTGTAGTTATATTTGTAAATATTGCTTAGTTTCAAGTTTGAATTTTTATTTTATTCTTTCTCCTATTTTTTTAAAATTTTACTTGTTGATTAGAGAAACATGACATCTTGGAATTATGGAAGTTTCAGTGTTGGTAATTATACTTTTGATCTTCCTTATCCTCCCCCAACTCCTTATGATGATGGTTATACTTTTTCTTGTGAAGTTAATAGGAAAAACGAACCTGGGAATGGTGACCTGAAGGAGATCATGGATATGTTTAAGTGCCTTTTGAAACAACATGATGAGAAACCACTGCAAATACAAAGGCAAGAGGCAACTATTTATAACTTGGAGACTCAAGTGAGTCAACTAGTTGAACCTTGTAAAGCACAAGAAGCTTACATTGTGGATAGTAGCCAAGAAGAGCATGAATTGGTGACAAAATTTTTTATTATAATGGAGGAGTTAAAAGTAGAATATGACAAAACCAACCACCTAGAATTTGAGGATGTCGATGTTGTAAAAGAGATACTAGAGTCAACCAAGGACATTGAGGATACATATTTAGTTGACTCTAGTATCATTGATATTGAGGATGTTGATAGTCTCAAAGTTCATGTAGTTGAGCTCATTGGTCCACATTGTGTTTGGATGATGATATGAAAATAGATCCATCCGAGCCAATTGAGGAGTCAAGGAATGAGGAACAAGGTTCTTACATTCTGAAATTCTTCTTGCTAGAAAGTCAGGATTACACACCTCATCTAAAGGCCAAGAAGTGCAGAATACTACATTGTTTCCTTGGGCCAGTTAGATTCATTCCACTACCTCAGGAGCATAATCATAAGCTTAAATCAAAACTTAGGATCCAATTCATAAGTTTGAGGTGGAGGCAAAAAGTGGTTCATGTCATGCCACGGCGTTAACTAAGGCGCTTGTTGGGAGGCAACCTAACTTTACTGTTTTTTTTTAATTTTGTTTTTATTACTTTAATTTTTATTATATTATTTTTTTAGTGTACTTTTTTTATTTTGTAGGAGCATGGAAAATAAATTCATTGAAAGGAAGGAAAAACAAATCAGATGGTTGGAACTAAGTGTGGGGTGCCCGCACAAAGAATCAAGTATGGGAGAAGTCTCAGTACCCCATGACCTGCTAATGCTTCGGTCTTTGGTCTACCAAAGAGTTTCTTTTACCCTCTTGTATTTATGGGTATGCATTGGGGACAATGCAAAACTTTAAGTGTGGGGTGAAGAGACTGTTTGGGTGATTTTCTATGCTATTTTACGTGTGTTATTTTATGTGTGGTGAAAAAATCAAAAACAAAAATTAGGTAGAAATAGTCCCTCTTTATTTTTTTATGGCCACAGTTCTTTTCTAAGGGATTACTCTTTGAACCAGGTAGTAGTTTTTTTTGTAGGTAGAATTTTCAAAAAGTTTTGGACTTTTCACGACGATGGACTTTCTAGACAGTTTTCTTGATCGTTTAAAGTCCAAATAAAAATACAAAAAAAAAAATCATTTTTTTCTTTCTGAACTAATAATGGAATAGGAAGAACTTGAGTATTATGCATTTTGACATGCTTTATATAGGGGATTAGGTCCGCAGCATTTGCACTAAGTACTTTCTTCATGATCTTTGTAATTATATGCCTTGAAAACATATGTGACTTTATTTTGACACTGAAGATCATCTTTCAACTCTTGTGATTAATTCTCGTGTGCTTAATTTTTATGATGACTGTGCTAGTTGCTTTAACTTGAGAGTCGGGTCCGAGCCATCATGAGTGAGTCATGTTTATTGTGTTAGGTGATATTTTGGCGGACTCTGTGTCATCCTTTGTTAGTCTAGAACTTGCCCCGTGTATGAATCAAAGAGAAATGATTAAGTCTGGTAAGTTTAGGAAATGATATAAGTTTTCTTTGATTGACCATTTACCCTATTGACGAGCTCAAAACAGACACTTAAATTATGCTCGCTAATCAAATATAGTATAGTATAATATCGTATCCACAAGGATTGGAGTTAAACAGTATTCTCGTAGTTTCTAGATTGATTGCTATCTAAGATAATCAACAATTGAGATGTATATGATTTCTAACTAAAATTAACTACGAATCTAAAGCTATTGACTAATGACAATCGAAACAAGGAATAAGCAAAGAAGATTATCAATGGGAGAAGATAAGGTTTTAATAGGATAGGTGAGAGATAATTATTTGGGTTCTAACTCTAGGTAACTCACTTCTAATGTTTAAGTGAGTCTCTTGAATTCACTCAATTATTAGTTCAAAGTTAAGCAAAAAGTCCTCTCTCGATTAAGTCTTAACCTCGCAAGATGAACCAATTTAAGCACGTGAAGATATGCAAGAATGCGTAGTGGGTTAGTCTTTAGGGGAACCTCTTTCGATTATTCTCCTAACTAGGTTTAATCAACAATTCAAGTAGCCTCTTTTGATTATTTAGAAGAATCTATGAACTCAACTAACAATATAATGCAAAGATATCACAAGTTACACCTCTCTCGATTACATGAAGAAGTAAATATAGATGCAACAATTAAATCATCCAGAAACGCTTCAATACACAAAACTAGAGTTATAATCCACAAATAATTATCAATACACCAAATCCATTAAACCCTAAAGAGAACTACTCCATAGATATGGAGCGATTCATCACAAATAGATTTAAAATATAGGAAAATATAAATTCGATTCAAACTCGTGTCTTGAGTGAGGAAGGAATGATAAAATCCTTGTGCTCGTGTTCTTCCAACTCCTCCTTAACCTCCTTAGGTCGAGTATGTGTCAAAATTTCAAAAAATAATATTTTTTCACGTATTTATACCAAGTAGGGTATGGGCCAGATGAAACCACCTTCTCCTAGCCGAAATTGAAAAACTGCTCTGTAAATAATACACAGGCACGCCGCATGGGGAGACGCACTATGCGGGATATTAGTGGGGATTTCCAGAGAGCTCAACATCTGTCAGGCATCAACCTTTGTATAGCCACAGCACACCACGTGTCGTCCCATGCCTCGCGGCAAGCCATTGTTCTTAGAGTACAGATTGAATCTTGCTTTTTGACGTCCAGACTTGGTCCTCGACCCCCGAATAAGATCCCGGCTTAATCCCTTGGGATTTTACTCAGACTTCAAAGCTCCAAATCACTCGAATTCATTCCACAACATCTGCATAGCTGAAAATCACTCCTACAAGGCATAAAACACACAATAAGTGCAAAACACTATCAACTAAAGCTCAAACATGAATAAAGTATAGTGAATTAGAGTGCAATAAGCGACTAAAATACGCAATTATAGCCTACCATCAATACCCCACACTTAAACCATTGATCGTCCTTGAGCAATCAAACTAAACTTTACATAGACACGACCATTTTAAACAACTCTCTTAATTCATCACGCCAAGAATAACTCAAACAGATTAAACACAATATCGTAACATCCTCGCCTCAAGAATTGACTCATAAGCACCATGCATTTTTCACAACCCGCTCACTTACTCTAACATAGAGGTCAACAATATTACATTAACTCCCTACTTCTTTAAGCACAATTACATCAAAATTTACCACTATCAAGAAATATGTTTCACAATTATACACTTATTGTTTTTCTTTCTTTTTCAATTCAAGTGGCTCTTACCTTTTCAAAACATTAAACCTTTCTCCTTATTTCAATAGTTCCACTTAAAAGCCAAATCAACCACCCCACACTTAACTTTTACAAAGTTCATAACAAATTCAAGTGCTCACGAGAGGTACAAGGTTCAAATAGATGGTCAATTCAAACAAATGGTTAGGGCTTGTAATATGGTTTCCAAAGAAACAGGATTACATGCTCAAAGGGGTTAACTATGATACATAACAATTAGGTGAGCAAAAGCATATATTTGGCTCAACAAAGAAATGCCTAAATCCCTTCCCAAGTCTGAATAAAACTACCATTTCGCTTTGCAAACACACGGGGCAAGTTCTACATCAAATGCAATGCGCAAAATAATACAAAACCTCACACACATATGACACATAACTTACTCTAGATTAGACTATCAACACATTCTAGTCCAAGTAGTTAAGCAAAGTTAAGATCATACAATTTATGGCACTTATACAAGAGTCAAAAACTGAGCCTAAACGCCACAACTAAAGCACTTACTGTTCTCAAGGTATAATAAAGTTAAGAGATATTGCCTTCAATTCAATTCATAGCACAAGGTTTCCAACTATTCTACAAAATAAAAACTAACTACACCCGGTTCAAACAAAATCCGTAGAAAAGAACCGCGACACAAAAAAAAACCAAGGGGAAATTATTACACTACCTACAAAAGCAAATCTTCTTGTCTTTTTTCTTTCGACTTTAATCCCTCAAGAAAACCTATCGATGATATCCATCGTCAGGAAAAATTGAAAATTTTTAAATTTTTTATGATTTTTTTCTATATCTCTAACTACAACTAACAAAAAGAGAACTAATATACATACATACAAACATACAAATATTCTCCCACCCCACACTTTAAGTTGTGACATGTCTCCATGATACACAATTAAAAATTATAAGGTAAAGAAAACTTCCTTGACTATCTAGTCAGGGTCTGAGTCGAAGTCGGGCTCCATTCCTAGTACCCGGACTAATGCACATATCCATGCACACAACTTTTTCTCAGCCTTTTAGGGTACACCCTACACTTTTGTTTCTCACTCAGTGCAGCCTTCTCTTTCAAGCCCTTCACTTTTCACTCAACATTTGCACTTGGTTTTTCCTTTTGCACCCTCTTTCCTACATTCATCTCAAAAGTCACAATCTCATCACCTACTCTAAGCATGAGTTTTCTCTCGTGTATATCCAATATTGCTCTACCCGTTGCTAAGAATGGTCTTCCTAGGATGAGGGGGACCTCCTTGTTCTCCTCCATATTCGCCACTATAATGTCTACAGGAAATACAAACTTATCCACCCGAACTGACACATCTTCCCCAATTCCCTCGTGTATTATAGTGGCTTGGTCAGCCAGCGGCAAAGATATGGGTACAGACCTTATCTATCCAATCTCCTTCTCTAGTTTCCTGTAAATAGATAGAGGCATTAAATTAATTGAGGCACCAGAATCACATAAAGTCTTATTAAAATGACTAGTTCCTCATAAGCAAGGTATAGTAAAACTTCTTGAATCACTACACTTTTTTGGGAGCTTGTTTTACAATATCGCACTCGAATGCTCTGTGAGCTTGACCACTAAGGTCTCCTCGATTTTCCTTTTCTTCGTCAGGATCTCCTTCAAGATTTTGGCATAAGAAGAAATTTGTGAGAGCAATTATGTGAATGGTAAGTTTACATGAACCTGTTTCAGCACATCCAGAAATCTCCCAAACTGCTTGTCCAGCTTTTCTCTATATAGCTTTTTAGGGAAGGGTAAAGTAGGCATATGCTCGCTCTCATCATGTTCCTCCTTTCTCAAAGTTTCTCCCTTCTTCTTTTTCTCAGCTTTTATCTGGCCCTTCTTCTTTTTATCAACATCATTCTTCAGCTACTCCCTCCTTTCTTTTTCAAGTTTCACATCATTTTGTATTGGGGTGGGATCTTTCAACACTTTTCCACTTCTCAGAGTTACATCATTCACTGTTTCTTTAGGATTTCTCTCAGTATCAGCAGGGAGAGTTCCTGGAGCCCTCTTAGATAATACTGTTGCAAGTTGCCCAACCTGTCTCTTCAGGATTTGAAAAGATGTGCCAAGTTCTTTGATGGCTGCTCCATGGGCGTCCAGCCTCTCATCTGTCTTGATAGTGAAGGCCTTCATTAGATCCTCTAGATGAGGCTGAGTGGGCTGTTGAGGCCGAAATTGCCGGCTCTGCTTAATTCGGTATGCTGGAGCTCCTTGTCGTTGAGGTCTAGAGTTATTTTGTTGCCATGCATTCGCAGTACCTCCAAGTGAACTCCATGAAATATTGGGGTGCCTCTGACTCATTGCATTGAAATTGTAGTTTCCCACAACATTTACTTCCTCAATTGAGGCTTGGTACTCATGAGTAGGGTGTCTTCTTCCACATATATCACAAGCTGCATAAGACTCATTTTTTATCGAGGCTAAGGTTAGCTTCCTTATTTCTTTAGCCATAGCATCAAGCTGTACATGCACAGATGTATTAGCATCAACCTAGTGAACACCGGTCGATCTTCTTCTTTTAGCACTCTGAGAGGGACATTGATTTGTATCTTCAGATAACTCATCAAGAATTGTAACTATCTCCTCTGGAGTCTTCTTCATCTATGAGCCTCCAGCTGCATTACTCACTGTTCTACGTGAGGTCGGTGTCAATCCATCCCAAAAGTCCTGGAGTTGCATCCAAAGTTCACTTCCGCTATGTTGACACTTTCGAACAATCTCCTTAAACCTCCCCCATGCTTCAAAAACAGTTTCCGTATCTTTCTGGAAGAATTTATGGATTTGTCTTCTAAACTTGCCTATTTTAGCTGAGGAAAAATATTTATCAAGGAATTTCCTTGTCATCTCCTCCCATGTTCTGATTGATCTTGTGGGCAAGCTTCGAAGCCACTGTTTTGCATCATCTTTAAGATAAAAGAGGAATGCCCTTAAATACACTTCATCTTGTGACACACCATTGTATTGAAAGGTGTTCATAATCTTCTCGAAGTCCATCAGATGTGTATTTGGATCTTCATTCATCTTCCCTCTGAAGACACATTAATTCTGAAGGGTTTAAAGCAACCCTTGCTTCAACTCGAAATTGTTAGCTGCAATTGGAGGTGGTCTAACACTTGATAAACCTTCATTTTAGACCAGTCTATCAAAATCACAAAGTGGTCTCCCAAGCTCGGGAGCTATACTTCCGAACTGGTCTGCAGCTAAGGGTTGATTCTGAGCAATTCTCCGACCCCTCTCTTCTTCATAGATAATCTGTGCATCTCTAATAGCTGCTTCCCCAGCATCCAGTGTAGCTTTTTTCCATTGTTGGGCTGCTTCTCTTGCACCCAAATCTATATTATCATCATCGTTTCTAGCCATAGATTCTTTGGTTGAGGATTTCCAAACCTTTTCTAACGTCTCGGTGAGATCTCTTTCCTTCCTTAGCTGCGTAATTGTTTTTCTATCTCTGGCACGTATGGTAGCACTTCTTTCGCAGAAGCTCGAGTCATGCACCAATGTAAACCTATAACCTGCGCACGGTCAAAGAACACCAAACATAAAAAGAGAAAAATAAAATAAAATAAAAAGAAAAATTCCTGAATTAGCACTACAAACTATTTCAAACACTATTGATTGCCAATCCCCAGCAATGGTGCCCAAAGTTATAGAGCTCTAAACACTCACTTAAATTATGCTCGCTAATCAAATATAGTATAGTATTATATCTTATCCACAGGGATTAGAGATAAACAATATTCTCATAGTTTCTAGCTTGATTGCTATCCAAGCTGATCAACAATTGAGATGTATATGATTTCTAACTAAAATTAACTACAATCTAAAGCTATTGACTAATGACAATCGAAACAAGGAATAAGCAAAGAAGGTTATAAATGGGAGAAGATAGGGTTTTGATAGGATATGTGCAAGATAATTGTTTGGGATTTAACTTTAGGTAATTCACTTCTAATGTTTAAGTGAGTCTCTCGAATTCACTCAATTATTAGTTCAACGTTCAGCAAAAGCTTCTCTGTCGATTAACTCTTAACCTCACAAGATGAACCAATTTCAACATGTAAAGTTATGCAATAATGCATAGTGGATTGGTATTTAGGGGAACCTCTTTTGATTATTCTCCTAACTAGGTTTAATCAATGATTCAACTCGCCTCTTTAGATTACTTAGAAGAATCTATGAACTCAACCAACAATATAATGCAAAGATATCACAAGTTATGCCTCTCTCGATTACATGAACTAGTGAATATAGATGCATAAATTAAATCATCCAAAAACTCTTCAATACAACAAATGAGAGCTATAATCCACAAACAATCATCAATACACCAAATCCATCAAACCTAAAGAGAACTACTCCATAGATATGGAGCAATTCATCACAAATAAAATTAAAGTATAGGAATACATAAATTCGATCCAAACTCGTGTCTTGAGTGAGGAAGGAATGATAAAATCGTTGTGCTTGTGTTCTTCCAACTCCTCCTTAGCCTCCTGAGGTCGAATATGTGTCAAAAGTCCAGAAAGTAATATTTTTCCATGTATGTATACCAAGTAGGGTTAGGCCCAGACGAAACCACCTTTTCCTAGCCGAAATAGGTAAATTACTCTGTAAACAATACATAGGCGCACCAGATAGCTCAACATCTATTAGGCATCATCTTTTGTATAGCCGCGGTGCACCAAGCACCGTGGCAACCTATGTTTCTCATAGTACGGATTGAATCTTGCTTTTTGACATCCAAACTTGGTCCTCGACCACCGAACACGATCCCAGCTTAATCCCTCGAGCTTTTACTCAGACTTCAAAGCTCCAAATCGCTCGAATTCATTCCACAATATCTATATAGCTCGGAATCACTCCTACAAGTCATAAAATATACAATAAGTTCAAAACACTAGCAATTAAAGATCAAACATGAATAAAGTGCAGTGAATTAGAGTGCAATAAGCGACTACAATACACAATTATAGTCTACTATTACCTATTTGCCTACCAGTACTAATATTATCCATAGTCACCCCTTTTGAGCTTGTAGACCTTTTCTTTGTGTCGCGACCCCATTTCACCCGTCGTAGGATGTCGTGATGGCACCTAGTCTCTAAAAGTATGTAAGTGTCAAGCCCAAAACTCGGAGAGCGCGACCGACGCTCAACCAAGAGAACTCGGCTGAGCAAGCTTGTTAGATTTCCTTCTACCCAAACTCATCCATGAATAAAGAGGAGATGTACTCCATTAATCAAATATTGAAAAGATTTTAACTAACAACTTCCTTTTCATTCCCATTAGCAGCTTCATTCATAAATTTCAAAATATTACGAGTTTATAGAATTAATGAAAAATATGATTTCCAAATACCAACATTTCTAGTTCGGTTCCCAACATCAACTACAACCCATAACCTGTCTATGTAGCCTCTAAGTACAATAGAAGAGTAATATGAAAATGCCAACAACAAGGCCCCGGCTATACCTCAAAACACAGTACATGAGAAACAAAATATACATAACCCCGAAATGAAGTGAGGCTCACCAAATTAGCAGAAAAGAGTGTATTGTTATTACTGATCAATGTCGCCTACTGTAGAATCACCTGCATCCATTAAAGATGCAGCGCCCCTGGCAAAAGGGACGTTAGTACTGTCGAATAACACTAGTATGTATAGCTCAAAATCCTCTTTCAAAATAGAATGCCCATATAAGAAAAGGCAACACATAGAAACAATAAGTCATAATCAACAATATCCAAAGGTCCAGTTAAAACATAATAATTTTCAAAATATGAACTTCATATACAATTTTGGTTGGGAGATCATTAACACCGATATACCACCGCCTTTGTTAGAACGAAGTCCGATCACGCCCGATCGGCTAGGCCATCTCCCCACGAATAATGTGGTTTGACATGTGATGCGAAAGAAAGTTGTTACCAAGAGTAGTACCACCATGTGCGCAACATGGCATCCGATCTCTACCCGATCAGCTACGTCGCCTTTCGACATATGTCGTGTGGGTTGACTTTTCCAATCCAAAATTATTACCAGTTTCATCCTTATTAAGAGGATTAATATCACAATTTCACCAATATTTCAATGTCATCCCAAATAAGGGGAATAGTCACAATTCACCCCTACACCGGCACGTGTAGTTTCAGGTGTGGGCCTTATGACCCACCCTTCCTCGATTTTGCTAATGATGCTCCCAAAATATTTTCGATTTAATTTGCACACAAAGGTAATATAAATACAATTGTACTCACATTTTTCACATTGTATAAAGTCTCATTAGTATTTTCAGTCATTCACAATGACAATATTTCCTTGGCTCATTTGACCATTCACAAGATTCTTTATTCCTGGCACGATGGCTGTATTTCATATCCCACACTTTAACCTCTTTCAAATTCAAAGATCACCATCAAATATTAACATATAGAATATTCCAAAAATTACAACTTTAAGTTCATTAGAAATGAACAATTTAAGCACAATAGATTTCTTTCCGAGAAATGGAGTAAAATAATTGGCAATTGATGCGCAAGTTAAAATCATCAACAAGTAACACACCATTTATTTTTGAAATACTTTTCCCCATATATGACAATGTACAATTTCAACACACGAGTATGTAAGAACTCGAATCACACTGGATATATTTATAAAGCAAAACATTAGTTAAAGAACCCACTTATGGGCATGAATTGAGTACAAAAGCTCTTAGAAAATTTTATTTTTGAAGTCATTTTAAACAATTGAGTCGAGGCTCATTTCATATTCTTTATTGCATCCTCTCAAATCATTTGCACTACTAGCTAGAATCATAACTTAAATTCTTGGCACGTTGGCCACACACTATAACCCAATTCACTTATTTCACTTCCTACCATCTTTATAGATTATCAACAATAAGACATTTTTAGTCAAGACTTTAGGTACACATTTGAGCAATTAAGAGGCTTAAGCATATTGAGTTTTTCTTACACAATTTGGCATACTAGCTTTCATTTGAAACACGACTCAAAGTCATAACTTTTTAATACACATATCATTCTTGAACACATTCCCGAAGGATGACGTAATTTGATAGGAACATTCGGAACATGTTTTGATTACACGATTTTTGACACTTTGCTTATTCGGGACAATTGAATTTATTGGGAACAACTCGGTACATAGAATAAGGAACATGAGACAACCATACTTGAAACTTATGGAAACATTATGGAATTCAATTCTAAGAGAGAAAGTTTAGCCAACATACCTCGCTTTGAGCTTTCCTTAAATTACTACAACGTTCCGAAAATTCTAGCAATCCCAATCTATTTTGAGACATAACAAAATTGAACATAAATTAGGAAGATATTCATGGTTTCAGCTCATTTGAGCATTTTATCAAATACTAGATGTGCAAATTTGACTACAAGGTTCTTCTACAAGATTTCCTTCATTCCATAACCCAATCTTTACTTATTTGAGCTCAACAATCTTCCCACAAACCTTATTGGTA
>AWOL01S0000096.1:74814-95746 GCA_000715115.1 Nicotiana otophora | reverse complement strand
TGCTAATGATGCTCCCAAAACATTTTCGATTTGATTTGCACACAAAGGTAACATAAATACAATTGTACTCACCTCAATATTTTTTACATTGTATAAATTCTCATTAGTATTTCTAGTCATTCACAACGACAATATTTCCTTGGCTCATTTGGCCATTCACAAGATTCTTTATTCCTGGCACGATGGCCGTATTTTATATCCCACACTTTCACCTCTTTCAAATTCAAAGATCACCATCAAATATCAACATATAGAATATTTCAGAAATCATAACTTTAAATTCATTAGAAATGAACAATGTAAGCACAATAGATTTCTTTCCGAGAAATGGAGTAAAATAATTGGCAATTGATGCGCAAGTTAAAATCATCAACAAGTAACACTCCATTTATTCTTGAAATAATTTTTCCCAAAAATGACAATGTACAATTTCAACACACGAGTATGTAAGAACTCTAATCACACTGGATATATTTATAAAGCAAAGCATTAGTTAAAGCAGCCACTTTTGGGCATGAATTGAGTACAAAAGCTCTTAGGCAATTTTATTTTCGAAGTCATTTTAAACAATTGAGTCGAGGCTCATTTCATATTCTTTATCGCATCCTCTCAAATCATTTGCACTACTAGCAACAATCATAACTTAAATTCTTGGCACGTTGGCCACACTCTATAACCCCAATTCACTTATTTCACTTCCAACCATCTTTATAGATTATCAACAATAAGACATTTCCAATCAAGACTTTAGGTAAACATTTGATCGATTAAGAGTCTTAAGCATAATGAGTTTTTTCTCACACGATTTGGCATACTAGCTTTCATTTGAAACACGACTCAAAGCCATAACATTTAAATACATATGTCATTCTTAAACACATTCCCGAAGGATGACGTAATGTGATAGGAACATTCGGAACAAGTTTTGATTACACAATTCTTAATACTTTGCTTATTCGGGACAATCGAATTTATTGGGAACAACTCGGAACATAGAATAAGGAACTTGAGATAACCATACTTGGAACTTATAGAAACATCATGGAATTCAATTCTAAGAGAGAAAGTTTAGCCAACATACCTCGCTTTGAGCTTTCCTTAAATTATTACAACGTTCCGGAAATTCTAGCAATCCAAATCTATTTTGAGACATAACAAAAATGAACATAAATTAGGAAGATATTCACGATTCATCTCATTTGAGCATTTTATCAAACACAAGATGTGGAAATTTTGCTACAAGATTCTTCTACAAGATTTCCTTCATTCCATAACCCAATCTTTACTTATTTGAGCTCAACAATCTTCCCACAAACCTTATTGGTACATATATATATACACAATACTCTCACACCCAAGAATCATACTTCTCATGACCTACTTTTAATCGAAATCCCGAAATTTAGGACTAGGGGGTAGAATCTTACCTATTAGATGAAGATCTTGTGAAATCTTCAAGCCTTGAGCAAGAATTGATGAACGAAATAGCTAGGTCTTCTTTTTATCTCTCTAAGATAGCTCTCTCCTCTCTCTACAAAATCACATTTTACCTTCTAAAATGACCCCCTAAGGCTTTATATCAAAATTGGATCGGATATGAAAATTTTCATAAATGAGCGCCGAAGTCAATTATGTGGTGCAATTATGCTATAACATAATCATTTTGTGGGCAGAAAAATTGTAGCATAATCAATTATGCGACATCATAATTGCAGAATAATCAATTATGTGACAGCATTATTGCAGCATAATAGTTTGTCCGTCTCTGCTCCACTGTTCGATGCTTATGCGGTCCGCGGAACCGTTTTGCGGTCGCGAAATTGATCGCAGATCCATCCTTTGATAATTTGGTAATAACTTCTTGTAGGAGTGTCCAAATGATGAACGGTGTGAAGCGTTGGAAACTAGACACATAGACCTTTCTTTTGATAGGTAATACACCATATACATCGTCATATCAAGATAGGTATGTTCGTTTGAAGTTAGGTCTCGTGCGAACTCACTTGAAACTTTATGCCATCATAAAACTTTCAACTTGACTTAGTCTTGAGGCTCTTCTTAGACTATAAACCATTCTTAATGTACCTTATACATATATTATCATGATCAATTGATAAAATTCTTATAATAGCCCTTGACTACGCACAAAATAATATAATTAGCGCACATCAACTTTCTTAATAGCGCTTAAATACTTCGAAGTTTTTTGGGGTGTTACAGTAAGTCTAGCATATTTGCGGAAATACATAAAATAAAACTGAAGTCCAATTCTTAACACATGAAATAATTATAACACTGCCAGTCAATAATTTCAACTTCCAAAACCCGGTGGAAACAAGTCACAAGCTTATAAGAGAAAATACTAAGTGTCTCTATACATCAGAGTCTAAAGTGAATAAGGAAAACAACATAGTAAGGATAGAGGGGGACTCCGAGGTCTGCGGACATTGGCAGACGTACTTTAAAGTCTCCACGTACAGGCTAGCTCACTGATATCTGGTCTGGTAAGCGGTACATGGATCTGCACAAAAAGATGTGCAGAAGTGTAGTATGATTACACCACAACGGTACCTAGTAAGTGCTAAGCCTAACCTCGGTAGAGTAGTGACGAGGTCAGGTCAAGGACCTACTAGTTTAAAAGAAAAGTAAGGCAAAAGATATAATGATATTTTGTAATGACTGATAATTTTAAACAATAAGAAGTTTCAGAAAATATCAGCACAGTAAATAAAGGTAAATAACAGGGGCACTTCCGAGGTATCGCCTCGTAGTCCCAAATGTAAATATGCACGACAAAGGGATCTCCCGAGGTACCACCTCATAGTCCCAAAGTAAATATGTAAGACAGGGAGATCTCCCGAGTAACCGCCTCGTAGCACCAAAGTAAATATGCAGTATAGGAGGATCTCCCGAGTAAAAGCCTCGTAGTCCCAAAGTAAATTTGCAATACAGGGGGATCTCCCGAATAAACACATCGTAGTCCCAAAGTAAATATATGTACAAGGGGATCCCCCGAGGAACCGCATCATAGTCCCAAAGTAAATATGCAGCAGGTAATCGAAGGAACCACGAATTTACAGCAAGAATCTTACAGTTAAAATTTAATCCAAATCAAGGAAAGCAGGTAATTCAACTAAGCATGTTGCACAAATTGCAAGTAAGAGTTAAGGCACATAGACATGCGATGCTAGGCTAAACATGATCACTACATATGCTAAAGCAACTCAATTTAGGAATTTAAAAGATGACAAATCAGCAAGAACCGAATTTTTCATAATCAGCTTGTGTACGCACTTGTCACCTCGCATACACGGCGCTCACATATCACAAATTGTTACAACTCCAAAAACGGTTAGACAAGTCGCTTACCTCAAATCTCGCTTAATCAATAAGGATGCCTTTCCCTCGATTTTCCAACTCCGAACGACCCAAATCTAGCCAAAAGCAATTACATCTCATAAATAAAACTACAAGAAACTAATTTAAATCATAAATTTAGGACTTTAGCAAAGAACCGAAAAATCACCCCAAAAAGTCGACCCGAGCCCATGTCATGGAATCGGGTAAAAGTCATAAATTACGAATATCCATTCGACCACGATTCCAAACATACCATAATTACCAATATCCGACACTAAGTCGCCACTCAAATCCCCAAATCAAACTCTCCAAATCCCTAGCCTCAAACTCCCAATTTTCACCATAAATACACACTAACTAGATGGGAAAATCAATGGGAAAACATGATTATTAAATAAAAATGTTCACAAGTGGCTTACCTCAAGAAATTCCTCGAAAGTGCTCTCAAAAATCGCCCTAGACCGAGTTCAAAATGTCCAAAATGAAGAATGAAATAAACCCTCGGAATTGCCTATTTTCGGCCTAGTGAAATCGCTTCTGCGAGTCCACAGCCGCATTTGCCGCTCCGCACCTGCGGAATTTCTATCGTAGGTGCAGTTCTAACTCAGTCCAGGCACGTCCGCTTCTGCGGAACCAAACGTGCATCTGCGCTTCCGCTTCTGTTTCCAAGAAGCGCTTCTGCGCACCCGCTCCTGCGGACCAAGTCCACTTCTGCGACCAACAGGCCTCCCAGTCCTTTCCGTTTCTGTGCTCATTCCTTCGCAGAAGCGACTCCTCTCCCGTGGACTTCACGTCGCATCTGCGACCACTGGCCAAATCTCCCAGCCCCCCATCTGCGCCCAATTTCTAGCTTCTGCGGGCTCGCACCTGCGGTCAATCTTGCGCAGGTGCGATTAAACTACAACTGGTGCCTTCTGCCATTATCACAAGTCCAAATTCGATTCGTTAACCATCCGGAATCCATCCGAGGCCCCTGGGACCTTAAGCAAACTTATCAACAAGTCCTAACACATCATACGGACTTAGTCGAGCCTTTAATCACATCAAACAATGCTAAAAATATGAATTGCACATCGATTTAAGCCTAAAAAACTTTAAACTTCTACATTAGACGCCGAAACCTATCAAATCAAGTCTGATTGACCTCAAATTTTGCACACAAATCATAATTGACATTACGTACCTACTCCAACTCTAAGAATCAGAATCCGACCCCGATATTAAAAAGTCCACTCCCAGTCAAACTTTCCAAAAATCATCTTATTTCCAACTTTCTCCAATTAATGCTAAAATGACCTATGGACCTCCAATTCAACATCCGAACAGACTCCTCAGACCAAAATCACCCTACATAGCTATTAGAACCGTCAAAACTCTTTTTCGGAGTCGTCCTCACACAGTTCAAACTACAGTCAATTCCTACAACTTAAACTTCCATTTCAGGGACTATATGTCCCATTTCACTTCGAAACCAAAGATAAATCCTTCCGGCAAGTCACAAAACCCAAAAATGAAATAGAGGGAGCAATAAATAGGTGTTCGGGGCTAATTCTCTCAAAATAACCGATTGGGTCGTTACACTTTGACAACCACATTACAAGCCGAATCCCCTTTGTTCTTAATCAGATCTTGTTGAACCTGTATGTCCGAAAGCACTTAAGTAGCTAGAAGAGTAAAGAAAGAGATTGGGGAGCTTTTGAGTGGAACTATATAAAGTTGAAAAGATGCACTTGTGTACAAACAAAAAATGGTACTAGCCGAAAATATCAAATTTAGGAGAGTGAAAAAAACAAATAACTAAGAAAAAAAAGAAATAACACCTCCCGTATCTTTGTCTGGGCTAGTATTTATATATTGATATGTTTAATGAATAAGGGCCTAAATGTGTATTGTTTCATGGCAAGACATTGAATTGGTCATGACAATAATGTGTTTGGAAGTGAAGTGTAGTGTATTAAAGTGCTTAGGAGGGTTAGTCACTATTTTCTCAAATATATCCTATCCGTCCTTTAGCCTACATTACAACCTATAAATTCATATTTGATCCTAGACTTTGCGAGCTTAAATTAGTAGAGACTTATACTACGGGCAAGCCTATGGTACGAGCTTTGGTGGCATAAGAGTTTCTTTGTGAGAGTGAGCAAATTCTTTCGATTTGAGGGTGCTTAAAATACACTTGAACCTATATTGAATGTGTGGACTACTTTCTCTGTGATTTGTTAGTGAGGGCACATGATTTGCAAAGGATTGGTAGAGACCTTGATTATTGAGTTGGTACAGGGATCGAGTCATAGTGTGCAATGCATTGGAGTCATGTTTTGAGGAGAGGATGTTAGAAAGAGCCACATAAAGTTTTAAATAATCTTGGCATGAGTTTATAACTTGAGTAAATGTATGAAGAGTGCATATGCTGTGTTCTAAATGTTGATATAAACCATTATCATTGGTGTGATACTTGAGCATATTTTGAAATGTATTTCTTGCGTATACGCTTAATATTAAGTTGCTCGAGGACGAGCAAGAGTTTAAGTGTGGATTGGTGATAAAGGATGAATAATGCATGTTTTGAGTGTGTCTGTGCGTTATCTCTTGTGTGAGTTGCGAGAGTTCACACCGCTTTTGAAGTAAAAATATGCCCATTACATATTTCTTATATGTAGGAACAAACTTATGCAGAAAAGTATCAAATAGGAGAAAAATTGGTGAAAAAAGAGCTGAAGAGAAAAGTCCCGGACAGCAAAGCAAGGTTCACTTTGCCAGACCAGAACCGGAGCAGAAGAAACCAGAAAAGTCCTGGACAACGAAGCGAGGTTCATTTCGCCAGACCGGGACCGGAGCAGAAGAAACCAGCTTTTCCAATCCAAAATAGAAGAAGAAAAATTTTTCCCATGCAAACCCTAGTCGATATAAATACATCATAAAACATTCTTTTTGAGGTGGAGACACTACTTTGGAGGGAGAGAAGACTTTGGGAAGGCAAGAACTCGCTAGGAGCAAGGCAGAGAATTCTTTTACGAGTTTTTCACTTTGTTCTTCCTATTTCCATTATTGGTTATGAATTCTAGTAGTGTAATTTAGCATACTATTATAAATAGCAAATTTATTATCTAGGATTTTGATGTAACCTTTTGTAGGATAAATTCTTATTATATTTTTATATAATTGAGCCGTTGGATTTCTTTACGTCTTCTACTACGTGTTTGTTGTTGTTGATTGAATGGCCATCAATTGACTTTGCATTTTTAGTGTGTACTACTCGAGAGAGAGTACGCATTTAGGTAGTTGTTGAACAACATCACTCCTAACGTATGTGAGAGATCAATACGGAGGGTTCAAAGGCGGGATTAGAGATAATGAAGCCTTGATGCGATCGTAGTGAGCGGTGAATTAGTGTCAACTAGCGTAGTTCGAGAGAATTTGTCTAGTAAATTGTGATAGCTTCTCGATAGAATTATGACAACCAAAGTACTCACGATCAGTAGAGAATAATTAGGGAAATTATAGAAGACATAGCGGGAAGGATTCTAATAATTGGAGAAATCATAATTCTAGACCTCTTTAATCTTATCTCCAACCCTTAGTATCTTTAGTTGTTAATCTACTACTTTAATTTGGTAGTTAGTTTGACACAATAATATTTATATTTATAACTTAGGAATTGTTCGAGCATGTCTTTTTAGTGATAGTAAACAGTTGTAGCTAAACCTTAGTTTTCTGTGGGATTCGACTCCGGACTCTTAGACCGGATTATATTTGCAGCGATCACTTATCCTTTTTAGGACTAGAGTTGTGCGTGATCAGGTAGATTTCTAATATATATTAATTTTTGGGGTGAATTTTTATAGTATTTGTTTAATGATGTTCTGATATATTAAATGATCTTGATAGAATAAAGTATTTTTAATTTTATTTTTATATTTTACTTAAATAAAAATAAAAAATAAAATATAGTCTTTCATAATAAATATTTAAAATTATTTATCTACTTAAATTATATTAACTATTAAGTGAATATTTTTGACATGTTTTGTAATTTGACATTCAAAAGCACTTATGTCAAACACAAATTACTTCTATCCAAAACGATATTTTTGAAAAAATGCAATTTTTTAAAGAAGTGTTTTTAAAAATGAGCAAAAGCTAATTCCATTGACTTTTGGTAGCTTCCTTCCACCCAAATTTCAATCCATCGTGGAGGAAGTTGAGATCGAATCTGAGTCTGAGATTGAAGAACAAATTTTGCTCAAGAGGGATAAGCAAATTGAGCAAGTTAAAAGGGAATTGCATCTACGCACCGTACACCGATTGAGAATAAGGTTACTCCTCCGATTTTGATTGAAGATAACCTGAGCAGAGCAATCGAAGTTCGGACCTCTAATTTTTGTTCCTTCTTTTATGGGCGATAGGAAATTTAAGGTAAACAATGGCGAGAAAGATATTAGATCACAAGAAGATTATTAAAACACTGTATTTATAGGGTATGTGTTAGGAGATACATCATACGAATGTTCGATGGACAATTATGTTACCATTGTTGGAGTTCCGTTCACAAGCCTAGAATTCTATTCTATGATAAAGGTTACTATATCTTTAAGTTTCATGCTATTGTGGATAGGGATCTAGTGATGAAAGCAGGGCCGTATACATATCATAATAAGCCATTCATTTTGAAGAATTGGGAGATTTATATTTATTTTGACGCCGAATGTTTGATGTTATTCCCTTATGGTCAAGCAAATATCTCAGCAAGGTGGCTAGTGTAGTTGGGTAAGCCTATGTATACTGATAAGTTGACTGTGGAGTTGGAAAAAATTTCATATGCAAGAGATCTTGTGGAAGCTGATATTTCATATCATATTCCTGCTTTAATGGAATTCAAACACCCCTCTTGGTGTCATTCAACATCAAATATCCTATAACTGGAGACCAAAATTTTGAGCAAATTATATAAAATTTGAAGATGATGTATCAGCTTGCTGGAAAAATAAAGCAAAACAGAAGGATAAGGAATTTAATGAAATGCCAAAAAGGATGAAAAGAGTTCAACTTGATCTTACTGTTGGTACCTAGCTGAATATGGTAAAATCAAAAGTTCTTGGAATGAATTCTACTGGAGTCCTGTCTTCTAATAAATTTTAGTTTAGAGAGATAAGAAAGCAAGCACTTCAGACGTGAACGATGCTTGTGTGCATGGAAGTTTAATCCCCATGATTATTCGTACTTGAAACATTAGAGGGCTTAATAAGTCCTTTAAATAGTACTTGAGACTCTTTCTGCAGAAAAATAAAGTAGACCTAACTGGATATGTTGAGACCAACGTAATGGAAAGAAAATCACAAAAATACTATCCTTAAGGTATCTAGGGGATGAAATTCTTGTTGCAATTATGCAAGTGCTATTAATGATAGAATAAGGGTTTTATGAAAGAGTCAATTAAATATCCAGATCTTGGTGTTGGAAATAAAATCCCCATAGAAATAATATTCACGGTAATAATATCGGAATAATAAAGTAGTACTGAGAAACGGTAACCAACAAGAATAAAAAGAACAACAAAGACACATATTTTTAACGTGGAAAACCCTTCTGAATAAGGAAAAAAATCACGGGCCCAAGAGGAGTAAAGTAATCCACTATATTGAGAAATTTTATACCAGTAGTCCCGAGTAAAATATTCTAGAAACCACTATACAGTCAAAAGAAATAAACCTCTTTTAAGATTCCCACCTCACTACAGTATCGCTCACACTCTCTATTTTTCCTTACCGACTACAATGCCTGTGAATACCTCACACATCTCTCTAACTATCATATATGTTTTCCTCTAAGAAGGTGTGTTGAAATGAGAGCCAAGATGATGTGTTGAAATGAGAGCCGAAGTTCTCCTTTTATAGGTGAGAAATTGTTTCCCATGACAACCAATTGGTTTTGGTTGTGCAAGTTGCAGACTTGCAACTTGCAAATTGGCAAGTTGTTATCCACAACCCAACTTAGCCAATCATCCTCTTGCTATTTTTTTTTTATTATGGGGATGGACCCCACAATCTCTCCCTCCAGACCCATGCTCCTGAAGGAGGTAACACCACACTTCTATCTTGAGTGCATGCTGACAAGTTCTTTGCACAACTCGAACTTTCCTTGGTACTGGTAACCTTGGTCAGCATATCTGCAGGATTCTCACTTGTGAAAATTTTCAGTACTTGCAGAGATTCACTCTCTACATTTTCTCGGATCCAATGATATTTCACATCAATGTGTTTGGTCTTTGCATGGTACATGGAGTTCTTGCTCAAGTCTATTACACTTTGATTGTCACAATAGACAACATACTCCTTCTGATGCAAGCCAAGCTCTTGAAGGAACCGTTTCAGCTATATTATCTCCTTGCCAATTTCAGTAGCGGCAATGTACTCCGCTTCTGTTGTAGAGAGTGTGAAACATTTCTGCAACCTCAACTGCCGTGATATAGCTCCCTCTAAAAATGTAAACAAATGCCCAGTAGTAGATTTTCTGTTATCAATGTCACCTACCATATTCGCATCTGTATAGCCTTTTAAGACCGGATCTACTCTTACAAAACACAAAAAATCTCCTGTGGTACCTCTCAGGTACCTGAGTGTGTACTTGACTGCTTCCTAGTGTTCTTTTCCAGGATCTTTAAGAAACCTGCTGACAACACAAACTGTGTAAGCAATATCAGGTCTAGTGCATACCATTGCATACATCAAACTTCCGACGGCAGAGCTCTCCTTTTCCTCCATTGTTGTAGGACACATCTTCTTACTCAACTTCAGATGACTAGCAAGAGGTGTGGTGACTGTCTTAGCACTCTTCATGTTGAAGCGTTCCAGTACCGTTCAATGTACTTCTCTTTTGAGACAGCCACAACTTTCTGCCTGTTCTCTCTCGAACTATCTTCATCCCCAGAATTTGGTGTGCTGGGCGCAAGTCCTTAATGTCAAAGGACTTAGACAAGTCACCCTTCAACTTAGAAATTATCTCCTTGTCTTTCCTACAATTAACATGTCGTCTACATATAACAACAAAATAATAAAGTTGTTCTCAGAAAATCTTTTGAAATATACACATGGATCAGAATATGTCTTTTGTAAGTTTGATTTTTCATGAATGAGTCAAACCTTTTGTACCACTGCCTAGGTATCTGCTTCAACCCATAAAGAATCTTATTCAATTTTCACACCATGTATTTCTTTCCAGCTACTTCAAATCCTTCTGGCTGCTCCATATAAATCTCTTCTTCCAAATCTCCGCGATGAAATGCAGTTTTCATATCCAACTGCTCCACTTCAAGATCTAGGTTAGCTGCTAAGCTCAAAACTTTTTGAATAAATCCATTTTGACAACATGTGAGACAATTTCATCAAAATAAACACCTTTCTTCTGTTCAAAACCTTTTACCACCAATCGAGCTTTATATCTAACCAGCTTGCCATTTTCATCTTTCTTGAGTTTAAATACCTATTTGCATTTGAGTGGTCTTTTACCCTTGGGAAGTTCAACCAGCTTGTATGTGCCACTTTTTGCAGAGATTGCATCTCTTCTTACGTGGCTTTTATCCACTAGTTCTTTTCTGGATGGGACAACACCTCCTTAAGACTTTCTGGCTCCCACTCATCACTGATGCAGACATACTCCGTGGAAGGGTACCTGCATGACTCTACCCTTGGCCTTTCTAATCTACTCAGAGGTTTAGGTTTTGTTTCTTCCTGAGTGGGGTACTCCACTTGCTTGACATCATCATCAAGTTTCTCCCCCTGCTCAATAACCTCACTAGGTTGCTCCCCCTGCTTGGCAACCTTGTCGGTTCTACTTTCTGCACTTGTGGGATTGTTAGAAGCAGAAAGAATGGTAACAAGGTTAGAGATTATACCATTCTTAGCCTTCTCTGATTGATCATCTACAACCCCAACTTCACTTTCTTGGAAGATTATATCTCTACTTCTGATGACCTTCTTCTTTATAGGATTTCACAATCTGTACCCGAACTCTTCATCTCCATATCCGATGAATATATAGGGAATGAATGTATCATCCAACTTTGTTCTCTTCTCCTTTGGTATATGTGCAAAAGCTCTGCAATCAAATACCTTCAGATGTGAGTAGGACACCTCCTTGTTGGTCCAAACTCTCTCTGGGATGTCAAACTCCAATGGAACTGATGGACTCCTATTGATTAGGTAACAGACTGTCTGAACTGCTTTACCCCAAAATGACTTAAGCAGCTTAGCCATTCTGAGCGTACTTCTCACCTTCTCAATAATGGTGTGAATGATCATCTCAGCTACACCATTGTGTTGTGGGGTTTCAGGAACTGTCTTTTCATGTCTGATCCCATGACTTGAATATTACTCTTCAAATTCCCTTGAAGTGTACTCACCTCTATTGTCAGTTCGGAGATGCTTTAGCTTTTGGCATGTTTCCCTTTCCACCAGAGCATGAAACTTCTGAAGATGTTGAAACACCTGATCTTTGGTTTTCAAGATATAAACCCATAATATTCGTGAAGAATCATCAATAAAAGTTAAAAACTATTTGTTGCCACCCATTAACTCTATTTCTATTGGACCACAAACATCAGAATATACTAAATCAAGTATATTCAATTTTCTTTCAGACGACATCTGAAATGAGACTCTGTGCTGCTTACCAAATAAACAGCAGTCACAAGGTTTTACCGTTGTACCTTTGACAAAAGAAATGAGTGATTTCCTGGTAAGAATATGCAATCCCTTCTCGCTCATATGACCCATTTTTCTGTACCATAAATCTGCAAAAATCTCATCACGTGCCGCGTTTCGTTCACCTCGGCATATTTCTGCATTTGTCCTGTACAGCGTCCCATGAGAAATTCCCTTTGCAATCACCAATGATCTCTTGGTGAGTCTCCACTTTTGATTTGTAAAATAGTTCTTGTATCCATCTCGATCCAAAGCTATTCCCGAGATTAAGTTCATTCGCAAATCAGGTACATGCCGCACGTCCTCTAGAACCAATGTGCATCCGACATTTGTCTTGATACAAATGTCACAGATCTCCACAATCTTTGAGTAACTTGTGTTACCCATTCTCACAGTGCCGAAATCACCTGCTACATATCAGCAAAAACAATTCTTACTAGTGTGGCATTGTAAGATGCAGTTGTGTCAACCACCCATTCCGACTCAGGACATGGCAAGTGTATGCATTCCTATTCCTCATTTATAAAGAGAACAATATTATCATTGTTTTGAACCATAGCGGTTGTATTGTCGTTATTCTTCTGGCCACTGTTTTCACCTTTGCCCTTTCTTAGATTTGGGCAATCTCTTTTGAAATGACCCAGTTGATCGCAATTGTAGCAATTTTGGTTTTTGATTTGGATCGGTTCTTGGACTTCCCACGGCCTCCGAATCTACCATAATTTCTTGAACTCATTTGGTAACTTCTGCCTCTACCTTCTATGATGAGAGCCTATCCTTGATTTTCAAACTTCTTTCTCCTCTTATCATTAAGTAGAAAAGCCGATGTGACGTCCTTGAACTCAATAGTGATTTTACCGTGCAGGATGGTTGTTGCCAAATTATCGTATGAAGATGGAAATGAGTTCAAGGGAAAGATGGCTTTATCCTCTTCTTTGATCATTACGTTAAGGTTGGCAAGCTACGTGATTAGTCCGTTAAACATATTTAAATGGGATAAAAAATTTGTACCTTCACCCATATGTAGGGCGTATAACGGCTTCTTCAGGTACAATTTATTTGTCAGCGTTTTGGACATATATAGGCTTTCCAACCTTGTCCAAATATCATATGCAGTATCTTCATCAATGATGTTATTTACCACATTATCTGACAAGTGCAAGCTGATTGCACTAGCAGCTTTTTCTTCCAAGTCAACATAATCCTCAACTTTTATGGTATAAGGCTTCTTGGCATCACTATCTAATACCCTGTGTAATGCTTATTGGATGAGCAAATTCCTTTTACTGCTTTGCCATGTTGAGAAACTGTTATCTCTGTTGAATTTTACTAGCTCGTACTTTTACTCCGGACATTTTATTTTTCATCGAGTATAGTACTATCAACCGTGAAAAGTATTTTTGTGAATGAGCAGAACCTGTGCTCTGATACCAGTTATTGAGAATAAACTCCCCCATATAAATAATATTTACGATAATAACAATGAAATAATAACGTAGTCCCGAGTAAAATACTCCAGAAACCACTATACACTTAAAAGAAATAACTCTCTTTTAATATTACACCTCACTATAGTATTGCTCATACTCTCTATTTTCTTTCACAAACTACACTGCATGTGAATACCTCACACTACTCTCTAACTCTCAGATATGTTTTCCTCTAAGATAGTGTGTTGAAATTAGAGCTGAAGCTCTCCTTTTATAGGTGAGAATTTTTTTCCCACAACAACCAAAATTGGTTTTGGTTCTTGCAGACTTGCAAACTGGCATGTTGTTATCTACCGCCCAACTTAGTCAATCATCATTTTGCTATTATTAATTTTCTTTTTTATTATGGGAATGGACCCCATACGTGAATGTCAGAGAGTAGTTTATACACAGTTTAATTGAGGGCATTGATCATCAATTCACTACTCTTCTCATTGTGGTATATGCCAGAAATGAATTACAACAGAAAATACTATTATGGGATAAATAAAACTGCGGCATGTTCATCCCAAAGGAGATGCACGTACCCCCACCATAGTTTTCCTTTTCTTCCTTTCCGCCAACCCATTCTATTGTAGTGTGTATGTATAGGAAGTATGATGTTGTATTCCCAAGTGCTCAAATATTCTCCAAATGAAGCCTCAACAAATTCCATGGTGTTGTTGGACTGCCAAATTCAAATTCATTGTCAATATTGGATATGGACCTTGTTGTAGAACTATTTTAGCACTATAACTCATGACTTCTCGTATGAAGCAAAGAAACCCTTGTAAACGTATTCATCTATGAAAGTAATAAAATAATGAGTCTTTGTGAGAGATAAAAGCTTTGCATGTCCCAAAATATCAGAATGTATAACAACAAAGGTTGTGAGCACTTATTTAAACTAGATAAATACGAGACACGATAGTTTTTGCCAATTCGCATATATCGCATTTAAAATCTGAAACATCTAAATTAGAAAATAAATTTGGTTGAAGTTTCTTAAGGTAACCAAAGGAAATGTGACCTAGTCGCCTATGCCATATCCAAATATCACGAGTCGTCTCAACCCCGCTTGTGTGAAATGCATGATAAAATAGTTGCTTCTCATCTTTAGCCCGCTCTAGATATTACTACTCGTTTTGTTTAACATCATGACCAAGAGTCTTCCGGGTCAGAATGTCTTGAAAAATATAGAATAAAGGCCAAAAGACTACATTGCAATTGAGATATGAGGTAATTTTGCTGAAAAACGATTATAAGAAAGTGCAGGAACCACTAGGGAAATATCAAATGTCAAAGTATTGAATAGAAAAACTGATCCCTCTCCTATAATAGGATAACTACTACCATTTGTAGTGGAGATGTCAAATTGAGATTATATAAATTCCTATAATTTGTCGGAATCATTCGTCATATGATCAGTCAAGTACTATTCTTAGTAGTGATAGAAAGTACACCAACCTTACCAGAAATATATAGATGAAAAATATTAGCACTGGGTTGATTGTTTGCTTCTTGGGTTGATCTTGTGGTTCCTTGTTGTAAAGCCTCGTAAAGGTTCGCCAATAATTTGAGATTTTATGATGCCGAGGTAGGCTAATGTATTTGGAAGGTTATAGGTACAGATTTTTGGACTTGTAATGCATCATGAAGGTTGTAGAAAAGAATTTGGAAGAAATAAATTTTTTGCGGTCCATTTTGCGATTGCGAATCAGTTCCGCTGATCACAGAACCGTCGCGGATGAGATCAGGAGCAACTTAGTATTGGGGGTCATTTCGTGGACCGCGTATACGTCGCATAACAAGCATGTGAAATTTTGGAAGGAGATTATGCGGTCCAGTGTGCGACCACAGAATCGATCTGCGGACCGCAGAATCGGTCGTATACTTGACCGGACCAACCCAGATTTAGAGATCAACTAAACGGTCTATTTCTCAAACCGCACAACGGTTCTGTGGTGCATTCCGCGATCGCAGACCTGACTCGGAGGTTGAATTTTTTGTGAAATTTTATCCAGCCCTATTTTAATAAATAAAGGCATCATGAGTTATTATAGAAGGCTTCAGCTGTTATTTTAGAGAGAGGAACATAATCTAGAGAGAGAAGTAGGAGCTCCGATATTCCTACTCATCAAATTCTTGCTCAACCTTGAAGATTCAAGGAAGCTACTCACAAGGTCATCAACTAGCCAGGTAAGACTTTGCCCCTAAGGTTTCATGCAAGCTTTTTAATGGGCTTAGTTATGATTTTATAATGATGGGGCTTATGGGATGGTGATCGAAAGTCATAAGCCCTCAAACTCGAATGTGGTTATGTGTGAGGGCTAGGAAGCATGATTCTTGAAGTTTGGAGTAGATGGTTGGACATGCATGTGCCAATAAAGGTTGATATGTGTTGTAGGACGTAGATTGATTTCTTGTTGTTGAAATTAGTTGTGAGGAGAGGGAATTCTATGATAAAATATTGTATTCGATTATGCACTTAGTGTTTGATGAAATGTCAATAAATGGCTAAGTCTATGAATACCTCCCTAATAATTGTTCAATTTAGTTATGTTTTTATAGATTGAAGTTGCTAAGCGTAGGGAAACATTGTAGTAATTCTACGGAAAGCTCAATCGAGGTATGTTCACTAAACTCCTTCCATAGAATCGGATTCCATAAATTCCTTGTCAACTCCAAGTATGGTTTGTCCAAGTTCTATTCCTATTATTCCAAATTGTTTCTAATGATTGATTTGCCCAAAGGCTTGTAATTTTGATTCATATTCCAATTGCAAATCACGATGCTATTCTTGTACCTATTTCCAATGTGTTTTGAGCTCTTACTTACTTATGAGTTGAAGCTATGGCTTTTTCAATGTTTCGAATGTCTTTAAATATTTTATGATGATCCATGGAAAGTAATGAAATGAAGGTATGACGTATGAAATGCGATCATTATGCCAAGAATAAAGAATATCATGTATGGCCAAGGGTGCCAAAGAAATGAAAAGATTTGATGAAAGCTATGAGATGAATATAAATTTCATTATATATAGAAAGTGGTTTTGGGAGTATCGTTAGATCACCGAGGAAAGCTGGGTTATCAATGCCCAAGACTAAAATTACACGTACCGGTGTAGGAGTTGACTGAGGGGCGAATTCCCGTTATATTATATTGAGATTATTTCCCTTGATTGGGATGGTTGATAGCTAGCAATGACCATGTCACCCACATGGCACTGTGGTGAGACGGCTTAGCTGATCGGGCGAAGATTGAACGCCATGCCACACACATAGTGGTCTTGTATTTCTATACAACCCACATAGATTGGGATGAGACAGCTTAGCCAATCGGGCAGAGATCGGACTCCATGCCATGTGTATAGTGGTGTGTCGGTACTAAGGATCTCCTGACCTTAAAATATTAATGCTTACTTTAATGTTTACTTTATTTTAACTTGGCATTTAAATACTATTGATTTTCTTATTTTTTTCTATGTTTCTCTCCTTTTATCTTGGCATTCCATTCCATGAGAGGTTATTTAGCTCTACATAGTAGCAGTATTCCATATTTACTAACGCCCCTTTTGTCGGGGGAGCTGGATCTTTAATTGATGCAAGTGGTTCCTCAGTTGGCGGTGGTTGTCCTTGATAGCAACATACCCTCCACTCAATGGACTTTGGTGAGCCCTACTCTACACCAGGGTCCAAACGTTATCTTGTTTTCTTATACATTGCTTTTGAGGTATAACCGGGGCCTTGTCACTAGTACTTTCATACTACTGTTCTATTTCATTTAGAGGTTCTGTAGGCATATGGTGGGCTGTGTTTTGACAAGGCAAAACATACTAGAAATGTTGTTGTAGCTATCAGATGGTTCCACTTCTAAATGTGAACTTGTAATGTTTTGGTAATTATTAACGAAGCTCCTTTAAGTAATAAAACACGATGTTGTATACTTTATCCTCTCATTGATTTTCTCATGTCATAATTCTCAAATCACTCATGGGTAAGTTGGGTATTAGGCATCAAGTAGGTTTGTCTTGGTTTGAGCGTCGGGCGCGCTCCTCAAAGTTGAGGCATGACAAGCTTGGTATCTGAGCCAGGTTTTAAAGTATCCAAAGATGTCTCGGAGCCGTGTCTAGTAGCGTCTTTATTATCGGTGTGAAGTCGACCACGTATATAATTAGAAGGCTACTTGGGCATTTAGGAATGCCACGCTTTCTTGATATTCTAGATCGTATGATAGAGTTTGATTGGAAGACTGTCCCCTTTTTAACTCGAGCTTGTTCTAATTTTCAGTACATGGCAACTAAGAAGAAGGCGAGGAGTGAGGGGGCCAATACCACCCCAAGGGTGGCTTTTCATACTATACCTGATGTTACGGGTGAGCACCCAAGGGTTGAGGACATTCCCTCAACCACAACACCTCCTAATGCTACTACTCCTGCTGAGAATGCACCAATTCCTCCTCCAACTAATATTCTAGTTTCACCTACAGACTCAACCTTTGGTCCTAGAGTTTCTGATGGAGACCTTAGGTGGGCCATACAGATACTGACTCTGATAGTGGCTTCCTAAGCCCAGAGATTGAATGCCACACCTACTTCCTCTAGCCAACAAGGAGATTCAATTAGTTCCGGGGTGAACATATTTCTTCAGTTGGATCCTCTGGTGTTCATGGGAATTGAGCCTGAGGAGGACCCACAAGAGTTTATTACTGAGACGCAGAAGACTCTTTGTGTGGTGCGTGTCATTGAGACAGAAGTAGTGGAATTGGCCTCCTATAACTTGAAAGAGGTGAAGTACTCATGGTTTGAGTTGTGGGAGGAGTCTCGTGAGGAGGGTAGCCCTCTGACAAAGTGGAACGAGTTTTTGGATGCTTTCATGGATCATTTCTTGCCTGCCGAGACTAGGGTAGCACGTGCCGCTGAATTTGAGAACTTGAAGTAAGGTAGTATGAGTGTGTGGGACTACCATTTGAAATTTGCGCATCTTTCTAGGTATGCTATCTATATATTGCCTACTATAGAGTCTTGAGTCCGCCGATTTGTGCAAGGTCTTAGCCTTTTGGTTATCAATGAGGTCTCTACAGCCACCATGGATTCTGATATGAACTATAGGAAAATGGTGGGATTTTCTCAAGCCACAGAGACACGAAATCTAAGGAACAGAATGGAGCGAGATGGTAGCAAGAAGGCCCGGTCATGTGGGCAACTTTGTTGGTTCTTCTAGTAGTGGTAGTGGTGGAAGGGTATGTTCGGGGGAGGGTCATCTGGACCGTCACAGAGTTTTGCTCAGTCTTCAGCCATCGCACCGCCATCAGTGCCTAATCAACAACATTTGGGTCATTTCATGCCTAGTTAGGACAACCGAGGATCTTATCAGCAGGGCCACTCAGGTGGGGAATTCCAGTCGTAGTGGAGGCCCCCATGCCCTAGTTAAGGGAAGATGCACTCAGGAGTATGCTATATGAATCATCCTATATGCTATAGGTGTGGTCTTAGGGGTTATATTCAGAGAGATTGCCTTTCGTCCCGTCAAAGTGCTGGTAGGGGTAAGGTGCAATCGGCCAGTTCAACAACTATTACTCCCGCGGCACCTCCTCCTGCTTGAGCTACTCCACCACTCGCATGGCGTGGTGCAACTAGGGTTGGTGCACAGGTTTTGAGATGACCCGACAAGTTATATACTATGAGGGGTCTCCAGATTTCAGAGGCTTCTCTAGATGTTGTCACACGTATACTGACTGTCCACTTTCATGATATGTGCTCTTATAGATTCTGGTCCCACATTATCGTGTGTCACTCCTTATGTTGCGATGGAATTCGGGATAGAACAGGAACTGAGCCATTCTTTGTATCTACTCTAGTTGGTGAGCTATTGTGGCCATGCGGGTTTATAGGGATTGTAACCAAATTCGTTTCCTTTAAAAATCCATGTTTTAGGTGTAGAAATCTATGGAAAATTATGATATAAAGTCAAATCCAAGTGAAAATTACTTACCTCCAACATAATAGTTATTTTTCTCTTCAAAATCTCCACTTCTCAAAATCTAAGGTTTAAACTATGAGAGAATGGGTAAATCCCAAAATTATAACACTTAAAGTTCTGCCCAGTGATATGCATCGCGCTCGCGACACATCCTTCTTGATCTCAAAGGCAAAAACATCCACCTAACTGTTGCCTTCTTTATGAACACAAGGCCACACCTCGCGAACTTGATGCCTGACCTTCTAAGCCTACGCGAACGCAAGTCTTACTCCACAAACGCAAGGGAGTTCCTTCTCCCTGGCACTTCCTTATCATGAACGCGTCCCCGTGCACACGAATGTGATGCTTAACTCCTATCTCTCTGTGAACGCGACTCTACCAATGCGAACGCAAAGAGGAAAACCTTGTCTGCCGGCTCCCCATCTCTTCGATCGTAAGACAAGCTCTGTGATCGCGAAGAACTACTAAACATCAGAAAACTAGCAAACCAAAACCAAAGGGAAAGAGTCTGAATGCACCTCGAAACACACCTGATCCCTCTGAGACCCCATCCAATCATACCAATAAGTCCTAATACCTTATCCGAACATGTCTAAATGCTCAAAACATCATGACAAATATCAATACCAAGGACTGGCGATCAAAACACAAGTTAAATGTTACAACCCAAATTTGCGTACCTTAGATCATGCCATAAGTTAGTCGACGTAAATCCAAGAAGAGATTATCTTTAAGATGATAAGAAGTTAATCCTATTGGTCTTAAACGATACAAGGGTGTATAAGAGTGGTTAACAAGTATTAGAAGTTAAACGAATCAAGGATATTGTAACCCGTATTTTCGGGTAACACTAGAGGTGATTAATTGTCCCAAGAGGTCATGTTTTAATGTATATTAATCATATAATATCCATATCATAAGTCTTGAAGTCAAGCGAGTTATGAAACAAAAGTCGATAAAAGTTAACGCAACTTACGTTTATAATTTTACTTAAACTTTAGGTCAATTGATACTACATTTTTCTCCCAATGTACTTGGAATTATGGGGGTGATCTACCTATCAAATTGAAGATCTATGAGTCTAGTTTCCAACACATTAAACCGTTTATCGATACGATCTCATAATAGATAGATATTTACATTTTTGCGAGAGTGCGCCAAGCAGCTCTCTATGGGGCCCACATAGGCGGTTTAGACATATGGATATATATAAGATACCTCAACCCAGTTTTAAGTCATTATTTTTCAGTATATTCAGATCTTAGAACCCTAAAAACATTATCTCAAGGTTCTCTCATTATCCAAGACCCAAACAAAGGGAAAACAACACAAATCAAATGTCGGGAATCCCGTGGCGCTAGTAAGTTTCTTGTTCTTCTTGTTGTTGCTGATTTTTGTGTTGTTCCAGCTCGTGTGGGAG
>AWOL01S0000096.1:50196-73859 GCA_000715115.1 Nicotiana otophora | reverse complement strand
CCCGAATTAATTGCTAGTTTCGCTTCCTTGTTCTTGTGGCAGAATTGAAGGGATATTTCGTGGAAAATTAAGGTCAAATTGGAGTTGTTCTTTCTGTTTAAAGGTAAGGAACCTCTTACTCTATATATATTTAATATTATCTAAGTTGCGGCTAAGTCGTTGAAGCTAGAACTTGTGAAATATATATCGAAAGGCTTGGTAGTAATGTTGTTGGTTGGTGGACTGTTTTGGGAGGCTCAATATGATTATTAATGATGTTGTTTGGGCTGTTTGGTGATTGTATTGACTTGTGGGAAGTCATATATATAGGGGAGGTGCTGTCCGTTTCATCGTAAAATAGGTTGCGGTCGATACATAATAGTTACGACGCTTAAGCGATAATGATAGTGTCATTTCTCTTATTGTAGACTAAGGAGTCGTGACATTTGCATAGCTTGAGGTTGGGCAGTATATACAAGGTATGTGAGGCTATCCCCTTCATTCTTTTGCACGACTCCGATTGTACATAATGTAATGAACGAGCTCCCAAAGATACTCTACTCTTAGAAGCTAGCAGTACTTACATTGCTGCCCTTCTTATGAAACGATTGATATTGATGTTACTTCTCTTATTCTTATATTATCAATGTTGTTGGTAGTTCCTGATTCTTATAATATTCTTGATGAAGAGTTAATCCTAATAATGTGTACGAAGGATACCGACCTTACGTCACTCCAAAAGGTTTAAAATGTGATTCCAATGAGTCAAGCATGCATCATATATATGTATCTATTTTACTCTACCGAGCCGCGCTATAGTCGGCCGGGTACGGCACCTATTGTGCAACCACTGATCAGTTGGGTTTTACCGAGCTCCACGTGGCCGGGTACGATTCTACCGAGCCCTATGATGGCCGGGTACATTTTACCGAGCCTATTATGGCCGGGTACGATATGATGATGGTGATGCCCACAAAGGCATATGTTTTAAAAGTTTATGTATATATATGTATGTATCATGTATTTCATGTCAATAGCCCTCAGAGGTACCCAGATGTCACAGGTTGTATATTCTCTATCCTTGTTTACATTACTGTTCTTACTTATGCTTTCCTGCCTTACATACTCAGTACTTTATTCGTACTGACGTCCTTTTTATTTGTGGACGCTGCATGTCGTGCTGCAGGTCCTGATAGACGGGTAGACACAGCTCCCCCACCACAGTAGGCTGTCCAGTTCAGCGGTTATTGGCGAGATCCCTTCTCCGGACTTGCCGTGGTCTTGGTATGCATTTTTGTTATAGACATTATGGGTATGTCGGGGCCCTGTTCCGGCAATGTTGTAGCACTTATGTTCCTTTAGAGGCTCATAGACAGGTGTCGACTCATGTATGGTTTGGAATGCCTTGTCGGCTGATTTTTGTTGTATAGTCTTTCACGACAGCATGGTAGCTCGTACCTTATATATAGTTTCTTGACAGTCTTGTCATCCCATGTTATATATGTTCATGACATTATCTTTCATTGTTGGATGTTCATGATCCATGTCTACCATTTATATTGATCTTGTCGGCCCTTAAAGATAATAAGGAAGGTTAGATAAAATGTACGTTGGTGCTCGGCAAGTATGGCCCGGGTGCTAGTCATGACCCTCCAGTTGGGTCGTGACATTAAATATCTATTAAGTTCATTAATTACCAAACTTCCAACCAAGTTCCCGTTTAAGCCTAACCAATCTGGATTACATCCAAACTTTGTACATAAGTCCCAAATAACAAAACAAACCTATTTCAACTTCCAAAATAACAATTTGAATCTGATATCATCAAAGTCAACCCCTGGTCAAACTTACAAATTCTCCAAACCTCCAAATTGCCAAAACATCCTAGGAACCTCCATATCCAGTTCCGAACATACGCTCAAGTCCACAATAACCATACGAACCTAGTAAAACCATCAAATCACAAATTCGAGGTCGTTTATATAAAAGTCAAATCTTGGTCAACCCTTACAACTTAAGCTTCCAAAATGAGACTAAGTGTCTCAAATCCCTCTCAAACCTTTCTGAAACAAAACTAACCATCCCCGTAACTCACGATATAATAGATAAACATATCAGAAGTATCAAATAGAGGGAAATGGTTCAAATATACAAAACAACAACTGTGTAGATCGTTACATTCCCCCCATCTTAAACAGATGTTCATCCTTGAATGGGTCTAGAATAAAACCTGGGATGCCGAAAATATGTGGATATCTACTGCACATATCATGCTCGATCTCCCGAGTCGCCTCCTCAATCGTTCGACCTCTACACTTAACCTTCACTGATGAAATATCCTTCGACCTTAGCTTCTGAACCTGCATGTCTATAATAGACACCAGCTCTTCTTCATAAGACAATTCTCATTCAACTTCATCGAGTTGAAATCCAACACATGAGACTAGTCCTTATAATACTTCTAAAATGGAGACATGGAACACCGGGAGAACTCCCAACA
Source organism: Nicotiana otophora (assembly GCA_000715115.1). Classification (NCBI taxonomy): domain Eukaryota; kingdom Viridiplantae; phylum Streptophyta; class Magnoliopsida; order Solanales; family Solanaceae; genus Nicotiana; species Nicotiana otophora. Next base: position 71,380 of record AWOL01S0000096.1, on the reverse strand, counting down.
AGCTGGGTGGAAAAGCAAGTCTGTAAGCTACCTCACCAACAATCTCTAACACCTCAAATGGACCGATATTCAGAGGACTCAACTTGCCCTTCCCATCAAACCTCATCACGCCCTTCATAGGTGAGAAAACCCTTCTCACCTTCCATGAAAGCCACATCATGAACCTTCTTATCAGTATAAATCTTTTGCCTGGACTACGTTGTATGAAGCCGCTTCTGAATTAATCTTACCTACTCTAAGGCATCACAAACCAAATCGGTTCCCAACAACCTTGCATCCCCAAGCTCAAACCAACCAACTAGAGAATAACATCGCCCCTTTATAAGGCCTTGTATGGAGACATATGGATACTCGACTAGTAACTATTGTTGTATGCAAACTCCACTAATGGCAGAAATTGATCCCACTGACCACCAAAATCAACAATGCATGCTCTCAACATATCCTCCAAGATCTGAATGGTACACTCAAATTGCCCATCCGTCTGAGGGTGAAATGGAATACTCAACTCCACATGCATGCCCAACTCACGCTTCACGACTCTGCAAAAGTGCGATGTAAATTGAGTGTCATGATTCAAAAAGATAGACACCAGCACATGGTGTAAGCGAACAACAACCCTGAAGTAGATCTTAGACAACTGCTCTGATATATAGGAAGTCATGACTGGAATAAAATGCACAAACTTGGTCAGTCTATCTATAATAACCCAAACAACATCAAATCCTCTCAAGGTCCATGGAAACCCTAAAATAAAGTCCATAGTGATGCGCTACTACTTCAATTCTGGTATCTCTGACCTCTGAAGCAGACCACCCGGTTTCTGATGATCATACTTGACCTGCTAACAATTCAAGCACCGCGTGAGATGTCCAACAATGTACTTCTTCATCCTCCATCACCAATAATGTTTCTTCAAATCATGGTACATCTTCTAGCACTAGGTGAATAGAATATCGCGAGCTATGAGCCTCCTCAAGAATCAACTCCCTCAAACCAATTACATTAGGAAGATAAATCCAAATATGAAGCCACAATACCTTCCTCACCAATAACCACCTTCTTAGCATCACCCTACAATACTGTGTCCTTGAGGACAAGAAAATAGACATCATCATACTGGCAAGCCTTGATGCACTGAAATAAGGATAATTGTGCAAGACGACTGCACAACAACTCAACTAAGAACTCTGCTAGGATCAGATATATCCAACCTCACGAATCTGTTGGCCAAATATTGTACGTCCATAGCCAAAGGCCTCTCCACTGCTGGAATAAATGCCAAACTCCATATACTTTCCTGCTTTGTACTCAAGGCATCTACTACTACATTAGCCTTGGGATGATACAAGATGGTGATATCATAGTCCTTCAACAACTCCAATTATCTCATATGCCTCAGATTCAAATCCTTTTGCTTGAACAAATGCTAAAGACTCCAATGATCACTATAAACCTCACAAGACATGCCATATAGATAATGCCTACAAATGTTGAGTGCGTGAACAATAGTTGCTAACTCCAAATTATGAAACAAATAGTTCTTCTCATGGGCTTGCACTGGCATGACACACAGGCAATTACCCTACCGTCCTGCATTAATACACACCCAAGGCAAACCCACGAAGCATCACAATAGATCGTATACAATCCCAATCCTGAGAGCAATACCAAAACTAGAGCCGTAGTCAAAGTAGTATTGAGCTTCTAAAAGCTCTACTCATACTTACCAGACCATCTGAACAAAGTACCCTTCTGAGTCAACTTAGTCAATGGGGCTGCAACAGACGAAAATCCCTCTACAAATCGACGGTAGTAACTAGCCAAACCTAAGAAGCTCATGATCTCTATAGCGGTGGAAGGTCTAGGCCAATTCTAAACTGCCTCAACATTCTTCAAGTCCACCTTGATCCCTTCACTAGGTACCACATGATCCAAGAACACACCGAGTCCAACCAAAATTCACACTTGGATAACTTAGCATACAACTTCTTCTCCCTCAAAATCTGAAGTAGAATCCTCAAATGCTGCTTGTGTTCCTCAGCTATGAGGATATACCAAGATATCATGAATGAACATAATGACAAAAAAATCCAAATAAGGCTGGAACACACTGCTCATCAAATGTATGAACGTTGTTGGAGCATTAGTCAAATCAAAAGACATCACCAAAAACTCTTAATACCCATAACAAGCCCTGAAAGCCGTCTTAGGGAGCCCTAATCTTTAACTAGTGATACCCTGATTCAAGTCAATCTTTGAGAACACCCTGGTGCCTTGAAGCTGGTCAAACAAATCATGAATATGCGGCAACGGATACTTGTTCTTGATGGTAACCTTATTCAACTGCAAATAGTTAATACACATCCTCATGGACCCATCCCTCTTCTTTATAAACAACACCAATGCACCCTATGGTGAGGAACTTGGCCTGATAAACTCATTATCCAACAAATTGTTCTTTCAATTGCTTCAACTCTATTGGAGCCATGCGATATGGTAGAATAGATATGGATTGCGTGCCCGGCACCATATCAATACCAAAATCAATATCCTTATCAGGTGGCATACCTAGTAGGTCTGCAGGGAATACATCAGGAAACTCCTTTACTACTAAAACTGACTCAATAATAAGAGTATCAACACTGACATCAAGAACAACAGCAAGATACACCAAACATCCCTTTTAAACCATCTGTTGAGCCTTTAGAAATGAAATCACTCTAATAGGAGGGTGACCAAGAGAACCTCTCCACTCTAACCTCGGCAACCCCGCATAGCAAATGTCACGGTCATAGTGTGACAATCAATGATATCATGGTACAGAGATAACCAAAACATAACTAAAATCACATCAAAGTCTACCATACTAAGTAATAAAAGGTCAACACTAGTCTCATAACCCCCAACAATGACCACACAAAACTGATACATACGATCCACCATAATAGAATCACTGACAGGTGTAGACATATGCACAAGAGCATCAAGAGAACCACGATGCATATCCAAATATGGAATAAATATAATGACACATAAGAATAAGTAGAACCTGGATCATACAACACGGAAGCATCTTTGTGTCAAACCGAAACCATACCTGTGATCACAGTATCAGAGTCCATCGCCTCGGGTCTCCCTGGAAAAACATAGCAATGGGCCTAGCCACCACTAGTCTGACTACCACCAACATGACCTCCTCCTCTTGGGATTCCTCTCACCACGTGCCCTCCTACTCTAGCTGTAGGCAGGGTCTGATACAGACTAATAACCCTGATGAGTTGTGCCTCTGAAGAATCTAGGGCAATACTTCCTCACATGCCCAAGCTCGCCACACTCATAATAACCTCGAGCTGAATGAGGCTGTTGAGACTGATACTACCCCTAAGGCCCCGAATACCCACTGAAGGAACCCTGAATGGATGAAGCACGATATGAGCTTGCTAGAAGAGAAATGAAGGATGACGGAAGTGGAGAACTGAATGATTACCGAGACACCGCACCATGGGATCCATGATGTGTAAACTGAGTTGGCCACTGATGGCCCCTAATAATCTGACCTCTACCTTGAGATGAGGTACCACTAAAACCACCAGAATAATGAGGCTTCTTGTCCCTCATCATGACCTCTCTAACCTGGCTGTAAACATGTTGATCCTCCGAGCTATCTCTACTGCCTGATGAAAAGTAGTCCCCATCTTTGACTTTTGATCCATAGTAACCCCGATGCCATAAGTCAGGCCCTCAATAAACCTTCTCATCTTCTCTTCCCCGGTGGGGATATAGAAAATTGCATGACGAGACAACTTCATTAATCTTGCCTCACACTCAATCACTAACATACGACCCTGCTGAAGGTGCTTGAACAGGCCTCTCAAATCATCCCTCATGGTGAGTGGAATGTACCTCTCAAGAAATAGGTGTGAAAAATGACCCCATGTAAGAGAGATGAACCAGCTGGCCTGCCCAGCTCATATTTCTACCATCATTCGTAGCAGCTCTTCTAAACTGAAAAGTAGTGAAGTCCACTCTATTGGACTCTACCAAGCCCAAATTACGAAGCATCTAATGGCACCTGTCTAGAATGTCATGTGCATCCTCTGAAGCAGTGCCCTCAAATTGTGGAGGAAACAACCTCTTTAATCTTTTCTGCTTATCAGCAGACATGGCAGGCAAGGTTTCAGGTCTAGCTGCTACAATCGACTGCTCTACAGTAAGAGTAACAGTGGTCTGAGCTCCCCCTTCACTCTGAGATGCAGCTCGGGCTACTGGAACCACTCCAATCTGAGTAAAAACATCAATAAAATTGACCATCTTGGCCATAGCTTCCTGAAACACAGGTACAACAATGAAATCCTCTAGCTGTTGGGTGTGCACTCGAACCTCAACATGCTCGTCTATGATCTGATCCTTCACTTACTCTATAAGTGGGTTCGCCGGAACTGCCCTGGCCTGGCCACAGGCCCCAAAGGATTCTCCACCTCTGGCTGTAGTAGTGGGGTCCCTAGCAGGAGATTTGGCCTACCTCGGCCTCTACCTCTCCGGTCCACAACCGGTGGTACTGTCATTGCATCCTTTATTGCTCCAAAAGCGTGAGGAGTGTGATTGAATAGGACATAAGGGTTTAGACTGAAGAAAATAATTAAAGCACGATGAGGAATCGAGAAAATAAAGTTTCCTAAAGCCCTATAGCCTGTCGCATATAGGGGTGGGCATAAAATACGAAAAACCGAATTTTGAACCGGACCGAATTAATTCGATATTTCGATTTCTGTTTTTCGGTATTAAATTTTTGGTATTTCGGTATAACGGTACAGTCCTTGGTATTAAGATCTTGAAATTTCGGTATACCGAAATATCAAATTTTTAAAGAATTTCATGTGCTTTCTAATTCCTATCCTAGTCCTACACTGCCCTAGCCCAACCCAAAATTTTAAGTTTGTATTTCTAGCCCAATAAGACTAGGCCCAACTCCCTTACCCTCTTAGTATCTTTCCCTAGTTTCACTATAGGAATTAGAATTGGTTTCTCTCCACTCTCAAGTGTCAAGAAAGAAGTGAACAGATCAGCTGTGAGCCTGTGACTCCGTCTGCGACTGCGGTCTGGAAGTGCGATAGAGACGGAGTCACGACGACTTCACGACCTCGTCGCCGACGACTCTCAAGTGTGACTGTTGATTTCCTCATTTACTATCTTAGCTTACTGTGATAATTTATTTACTTATTTTCCCTTTTAAGTACTTGTTGTGATAATCAGGTGTGCATCTGCCATGTATGTGCTGCTGCATGTTGTTGAGAATCTGTAATTTTTTATTAGCATTTGCTTTGAATGTTTCTTACACGCCTTTTATTAGGCAGATTGTTAATTTAGTATTGTATAAGTATAAAGAATTTGTTATAATTGTTTATATGTATTGGACAAGGAGTGGAGGTCACATATCGCACTACTTATGCATGTCAATATACTTCATATGTATATCATTTGGTTTGTATTAAAAGAACCATCTGAATTTCCATTCTTTCTTTGGTTTTGGGGCAAAATATTTAGTTTTTTGGAAAGCTTTGGACTTTCTTGGAGATGGTGTAGCAAAATCTTGATCCTTTGTTCTTGATGTACGCCATCTGGCTTGTTTCTGCTTGCTTAATGCTTAGGCTCTTAGCACTTAGCAGTACGTGACACATGAATATGTGTCAAACAGAAACCGTACCGAACCAAAATAAAAAATATCAAACCGTACCGAAATACTTTGGTACAGTATTTGGTATACACAATTGATAAACCTAATACCGAATCGAAATTCTTAAATACCGAACCAAAGTATCTAATACCCACCCCTAATCGCAGATAGATACTAACATCTCTCTACCGATCCATAAGACTCTACTAGGCATGCTTGTGATTTGTAATACCCTTAAAACCTAGTGCTCTGATACAAACTTGTAACAACCAAAAATCCCACCAAAGATTGTGATAGTGCCTAATCTGCTTGCTAGGCAAGCCAACACAATAATAGTCATAATTCTAAAATAAATTAACCAAAGTTTAACAAAAATACTCAATATGATAAGAAACAGAATAATTTCAAATCTGATAATCATAGATAAACTATCCAAGGCTGGGTCTAAACATGACCACAACTGCCAGTACCGCCCAAAATCCGGATGTCACAATCATCACAAGCATCTAACAAGAGTATGTAAAATTATTAGAATACCCTATCTGTTTGGAGGGAATAGATAGACGTAAAAGAGAAATGGGGAGGAGGACTCCATGTGCTGCGAATTGATCAAGTAGAGCAGATCACCATGTACACAAGTCCTCCTACTGAATCAGATGAATGCCACTCACACCAGCCTCAGAACCTGGACAAAATGTGCATAAGTGTATTATGTGTATAAACCACGGTACCCAGTAAATATCAAGTCTAGCCTTGAAGAAGTAGTGACGAGGGGTCGACAACGATATTTACTAATAGTCTAACAATCAGATGAGAGAATAATTCAACATCAAACTAGGCATGATATCATAACACGTGTAAAAGCTCAAAATACAGTTCATATGGAATTTAGGCATGATTTACAAATAGCATTAATCAAATAAGATATCAATATCCCAATTACTAAATAACACATGATATCCGTCGATAATACTTACATTAGTTCATAGCATGAGTCTAAGCAAATATACAAATGCATGCACAGGATCCCTTTCTCAATAACTCATAATACAAATCCATATGCCTGACATATGAGACGTATCCAATAAGCACCACAAAAGTCAAAGGTGCCTATGCTCACAGGACCCAAAGTAACATGGGTAATCACCTGACTCCGGAGGACGAATTCATAATTCAAGCATTGATTATTTAATAACAATGATCATTAACCAAATAATCAATACCAATATCCGCTCAAGTGCCCGTAGCGCCAAAGTCCTCAACTTTTCTCAATAACCACTCTTTACATTCATGCACATGTGTATGAAACGATATACTAAAAGGGGTACAAAATATGATAATAAGAATGCGGATAAAAGCTCATATAGTTAATTACTGGCTATGGGAAATCATTTAATTCAATTTATCATAGTGGCTCAGTAAGCTATTTAACATGTTCTAGTTTAATCATATTATTATCATGAGTTAATTAGACTATAGAAACCATCAAAATCATGGAGCAAAAAAGAAAAGTATATGACAATGAATTTATAATAAAGCCTGACATGGCAAAACAATCTTTCATGTCAAATCAATAAGTCATACCCTTTGGCATGCTCCTAAATCATGAATATTAATTATTACATAGTCATAGAATCAATTTGAACATGGATACAATTTTATATAATCCAACAAAGCATAATTCAAGTCAAAAATATCGATTATGGTCAAGACCTGGCTACGCATATACGCTCGTCATCTCACATATACATGGCTCCTAAATCATGAATCAAGTAAAACATATATCACCTATGGGGAGAATTCCCTCTTACAAGGATAAGAGACTTACCTCAACCCAGTAAGTTAAAATCAAGCAACCATCGCCTACTATCCAAATTCAACTCTAAACGATCCAAATTTAGTAAAAAATAACTCAATAACGTCAAATAAAGCCATAAAAAATAACTCCAAACAATAAAGTTTCGATCTTTAATCAAATCCACAATTGTCAATCGGGGCCCACAAAGTCAAAACCCAAGTCAAGGGGTAAATCCCGACTATCCATAACCCCACGAGTCCAAATATGTGATTAGATTCTAAACCCGAGTCCAAATCGACCAATTCCCAAATACATCCTCTTAAGTTGTCGACAAATATTCCATATATTTTTCTTTAAAAATACATGTTTTAGGTGTAAAAATTCATTGAGAATTAAGATATAAAGTCAAATCCAAGTAAAAATTATTTGCCTCCAATGTAGTATTGAATTTGCTCTCCAAAATCTCCATCTCTCGAAGTATATGGTTCATAATATGAGAAAACGGGTAGAATTTCAAAATTATAAAACTTAAAGTTCTGCCCTATGATATGCATCACGATCCAGACACACCCTTCGTGATTGCGAAGGCTTAAAAGATCTCCCAGCTGCTACCCTTCTTCGCGAACACGGGCCTTGCTCTGCGAATGCAAAGACATTCCTTCTTTCTGGCACCTCCTTATCAAAAACGCGACCCCATGCACGCGAACACGATGCTCCACCTCTTATGTCACAGCAAAAGTAACTCCACTAATGCGAAGGCAAAGAGGAAAATCATGTATGCCAGCTCCCCTTCTCCGGATCGCGAGACATGCTCCACGATCGCGTAGCACTGCAAAACATTAGAACACCTGCCATTTAAAACCAAAGAGAAAAGGTCCAAAAGCACCCCGATATATACCCGAGCCCCCCGGGACCCCATCCAATCATGCGAACAAGTCCCATACCTTTTTCAAACTTTTTCAAATGCTCAAAACACCACGACTAGCATCAAAATCAAAAATCGATGATTAAAACACAAGTTAAGCTTCTCTTAAGTTCATTAACTTCTAACCAAGCGTTCGATTCAAGCATAACTAATCTGGATTACATTCAAACTTCGAGTCTCAAATGACAAAGGAACCTATTCCAACTTCCGGAACAACAATCCAAATCCAATATCATCAAAATCAACCCCGATCAAACATAAAAAATCTCCAAACCTCCAGATTACCAACCTTCGGCAAATAGAGCCAAAATATCTTAGGAACCTCCAAATCCAATTTCATGTTCACGTCAGAAATCACCATACAAGCCTATTAGAACCATCAAATCACCAATCCGACTTTCACATAAAAATTAAACCGTGGTCAACTCTTAAAACTTAAGCTTCCAAAATGAGACTAAGTGTCTCAAATCCCTCTCAAACCTTCCCGAAATCAAAACTAACCATCCCCACAAGTCAAAAAATAAAAGACAAACATACGAAAAGCATCAAATAGGGGAACGTGGCTCAAATACATAAAATTACCGGCCGGATCGTTACAATATGATGTCAGAGGTAGCAAGATTCTAACATGGCAGAGAGCTTTATTTTCTTTGAATTATTTTCTCTATCCTGAGCTTTTGGTTTTATGCTTGTTGAGAAGTCTAGTTTATAATTTTATAAGCTGATGCTAGCACCACATGGTTAGGATAGTAGATGGTCAGTATCTATTTGCTTTTGCAACTTTATTAGTTTTTGGTTAATAAAATTTTCTCTTTTTACAATGAATGTTTTTTTTTAGAATATTGGTCAAATAGGAGTATTAAAATTACCATAAAGCCTTTGTAATCATTGTCTTATACGTCACGCGAAACCAATTGTAATATGGAAACATTATGCAGTATTAAGGGCCTCACTTCAAAACATAAGTGTAAGGGCAAACTAGAATTTTATTCTGATAACCATAATAAGAGTTTAAGGAACATCTAAAACCTCTGTGTCGCCCATTTAAAAAGAGCTACAAAAATATCAAAATATATGAATTTAGGGTCACTCTCTGAAAATCTCCTTCAGATTTTGGTATATTGAAGTGTGAATAGGAACTCCTTAATATTCTTATACCAATTTAACAGTTTCCCACGGTTAGATTCAACCCAGAGCTTCAATAACTAATAGACTCACTTTGTCTTCTTCAACAGGCAAGCTCAACAAAATCGAACAATAATGCTTTCCAAGATTTTTTACCCAAACCAATTCAAATCAATCACAATTAAGCAATATGTCTTCAATTTCCTACAATATATACAAAGAAGATGGTGAGGGAGGGAAGAAGAAGAAGGAGTTCAAGTTCCTTTGGATATCTATATTTGCTAATAGTTTTTTGCCCTTAAGAAGGATATTGGTGAAATTTCTTGGGAATAAACCAACATTTGTCTCCAAGTGGGGTTAATAGAAATTATGTTAGATATAGATTTCAATGATGAAAAATAACATAATACTATGGTACCGGATCACGAGAGATGAAAAGAAGGATTCGAGCAAATCTATCATTGAAGTATAGAAGAAGTCAAGTAAGGAAGGAGTAAAAGAATCAAGGCGAATATCCGTCAACGGAAGCAAGTAAGGAAGATTAATGATTGAAGGAATATGACAACTAGGAAGATTGATACAATGAAGGAAGGACCAAGATTTTTCGATGCCTTGATTGTTGAAGATATTCATCGAAAAAGGAAGGCTATCAATCCCATGAATCAAGGAACAACTTAAGGAGAACTTATGACAAATCCATGTTCGAAAAAGTAAACGACCGGCAGTCATGGATCGTCTATGGAAAACTCTGTACTTATTTGGAATGAATCATAACAGATTCAATTCCGAGGATCAATTTCCTTGGGACTGCAAATCCTTCAACGGTCTGCCAATGATTCGCAAAGCCAAAAAGCTCAAGTATAAAATGTTTTATGTCAAGGAGCAACACATACTTTGAACGAACCACTATCATTCTTTTTGTTCTACTCCAAACAAGCATTGTAGTTCACTATAGATCTACTGTGTAACTAGTGAGAGAAGAAAGAGAAAAAAACACTGGTGAGGCATTGTATCAAGAAGCAAGAAGTAATATAGTGATTAAGCTGTTCGTGTAAGTGTAAAGTTACATCAACTCTCTTGTATCGAGAAACTTCAAATACGGAAAGAGAACACCCTTGCAACCCAAAGGGACTGGACGTAAGATTCACATTGAATCTAAACCAGTATAAAAGTCCCGGTGTCTTTAATTCCTGCATTTTATTTGTGCCATATTTATATTATGTTCTTATCTTCAGTCGACTAATTAATAAACTAGTCAATTATTTAGGATACAAAAAGAAAAAGATCGACAATTCACCCCCTCTTGTACTCTCAAATTATACCCTATTTTTTTGCTGTATACGATTCATGTTAGTTTATTCTCTATTTCACAAATTAGCTTTTCGTATTAAATTGATCAGTAACTCATTGATGAATACGTACCAAGTAGGCCCTTGAATCTCGACGGAAAAGAATATTGATAGCAACCAAAAATAGTAGTACTTGGTAACACAAAACAACATTAAGAAAAGCAAAATAGCAACAACGAAGTCTTTTTGTTGTTTGGAGCGACAAACTCAAACCAGACCAACCTTAAAACTCAGAAAACAGAAAGACAATTTTTTAATATGAATTAGTTATCATTTCCCAAAAGAGCGAGAAGGAAAGCCTTGTAATCTCCAGAAGTGTGCTTGGAGAGTGCATGATCAAGAGTGACACTGTTTCTCTTGTAGTAAAGCTCCTTGATATCCTTCAAGTCCTTCTCTGCCCTTGTAACTATCACTCTTGTCACTGACTCTTCATCAGTCCCAGACTCGTTAATGGCATACCGGATTACCTGCAGGTCAATTTTACAGACTTCACACGAAATTGAATCCACAATACCTACTAAACTGACCAATTTAATTTTTAGTATATGTTTACATTTAATTCAACCGCTTTTCATATATGTATTCACAATCTGATCGAGTTGAAAACATTAATTTGAATCCACTGAACCTTCTATACATCCGCAGGTGCGGGATAGGGATCACAGCGGTTTCAGGACTCTACACTATTACCGTAGATTGTTATTGTAAGGTGCATAGGTGGAGCCACATTCAATCAAGGGGTTGTTGCGCCGCAAAATTACAATGTACTGCTAGATAATATTTTTGTTCTATGTATATTTATTATATGTTGACTTCCCTTGACTTTTCGATATATATCTAATTTTTTATAATTTGATATCCCTAGCTGAAAATTCTGGCTCCGCGGTGATCCAAAAGTATGAAACCCTGTTTTTGTTCTTAAGACGTCACATCCTATGTTTTTCTTATAGGAATGTTAGGCAATTATGTTGCAACTTTGGTAACATTAGCGTCTGGTATTTGTAAGTTTTCAATCATAGAAAAGGTTTTCAGAGACAATTTTTTCAAGTTTTTTCTAAAACTCTTTTTTTAAAAGGGAAGAAAAAAACTAGTCGTGTTTTCTTGAGAAATGGTTTAAGAGTGTGCTTGCAAAGAAATGTTCTTCATCCACCCACAAAATACTAATACAACTTCAATAAAGAAAAACTAAGTTTTCCTTTTATATACATAATCCTTTTTTTACCTAAAACATTTTCCCAACTTTTTCCGGAGGATGTCCAAACGGCTAATTTGATTTTTAAAGAAATAAACAATCTTTGTTACAAAATTTTAAAGATACTATTTGAAACAACATAGAAATTTACTGGCGAGTGTCTTATAAAGTATTAATTATTCATAGACGCCTTCTTTAAAAATGACTGCTTCGGTAATTACTTACCTTTTCATAGTATTTCTGGGGGTCATTAATGCATCGGATTGTTGTACGCAGTGCTACTAGGTATTCCTTAGCTGCATTTGCGTCATCCCTCAAGTGCTGAAAGGGAAAGTAGGAAAAATTTAAGAAATTAACCAGTAATATACTCAGGTAAAAGACCAAATTCTGTTAAAAGCCGACGTTAACAGTTTATGTTGATGATCATTTTTACTTTTCTAATAATTCCGTTGTTGAATTCCATTTCCCCCCTGGTCTGATTGTTGCAATTTATAATTTATACTCTGTTTGTTCTAGTTTATGTGAACCTAATTTTATTTTGATCATTTAAAAAAATTGATCACTTTCTAAATTTTGAAATGTTTAACTTAAACTTTCAATTTTACCCTCAATAACAAGCTTTTATAATCACACAGATACTCTGACATATTTAACACCACAAGTTTTAAGAGAATTATAGCCACAATAATATGATATCTTGTTTAAGAACACAAGTTTTAAAAGTCTTCATTTCTCTTTTAACTGTCGTGACCAATTAAATAAATTCATATAAATTAAAAAGGAGAGAGTAGTATATATATTGGAGAAAACAATATCTTTAATTAGACCAGCCCTTTTAAGTTAAACTCTTTCTTGTTTCGTTTTTCTCTTCAGATTATAGTAGTGAGAGTGAAATACCTTGAGAGTGTTTGGCTAAGCTTATAAGTTGGTTAAACTGGTTTATAAGTACTTTTTGGCTTATCTACGCGTTTGGTAAATATCTAAAGTGCTTATAAGCCAAATACTTATAAGCTAAAATCAGTCATAAGTCATAAGTTGGTCACCCCCAACTTATGATTTTTTTTAGCTTATAAGCACTTTTAGTTTGACCAAGACTTTTACTAGTTTATCCTTAATAATATTTTCTAATTCACAAAATTATTTTCCCAAAATAAATTTTCTAACTTTGTTTTCATTCCATATTCGTTGTTCATCTTTTTATTTACAAAAAAACTTTTTAATTTATAATCTTTTGTAAAGTTTTTAAGGATATTTTAGTCATTTTAATAAAAAAATTACTTATCAGCTTTTTTTACCAAACACATCAACTGCTTATTATCAGTTTCAGCACGTCTATCCAAACACGTAAATGCTTATTTAAAAAATCAATTTCAACGCTTAAAAATATTTTTCAACATTTCAAACTTATCAACTATTTACAATCAGCTAATCTAAACGGGCTCGTCTATAAAAGTAGAACCAAGTGTAACTTTTAAATTTTCCGTGACAAGAGTGACGTTGTATGTTAAAAAGATTTCACAATATTCGAGAATAAATCTTGAAAAATGTTACTCACTCCGTCTCAAGTTTTCTGTCATAATTTTTAGAAATAATTGTCTCAAATTATTTGTCATTTTAGAAGTTCAAGACTAAATTAATTATATTTTTCTATTTTATCCTTAATATTAATATATTATTCTTGAAAACTACAAATATCCCAATTATGAGTAAATATTAAATGAAGAGAAATTATATTTTAAGACATAAATAAGGGTAAAATAGTCAAAAACCTGTCCTATTTAATATTTTTTTAATAACGTGTAAAAGACAAACACGACAGATAATTTGAGACGAAGGGAATGCGTATATTAAAGAAGTTATTACTCGTACTTAGTATGTAAAACAGTTCATGATGTATATTGTGTTTTTGTTACTTAAGTGTTGTAAACTGTAAGAAAATCGTAAATAAATTAGTTTTAGAAACAGTCACAACTCCAATTTTTGTACAATTTTGTTACCTTGGTAATTGAAGAGCCATAATCATCCTTGTAGCGGTTGAGAGTTGCTATGAGTTGCGGGATGCTCCTTGTAGAAATGATTCTAACAATTTCTTCATTATTGAATTCCTTGTTACTTATTGCACTGTGAAGGATGTCAGCCTCGGTGTTGGCTACTCTTGCATTTATCTCTTCACCAGCATACCTGTATATGCCCACTAGGGCAACCAAAAGCTGTTTGGAAAAAAGAAAAAACAATCAGTAAAAGGGCAGCCCGGTGTACTAAGCTTCCGTTATGTGCGGGGTCCGGGGAAGGACCGAACCACAAGAGTCTATTGTACGCAACCTTACCTTATATTAAAGGAGAAGGAACCAAGATGGTTATCTTTCAACGAAATGTTTATGAGGTTCACATACTTCACCTCTAGGCATTAGTAGACCGTTACCATTACAATGTAATAAAAATGTACTTTAAATTTTGATTATGGTATTTACTACTACAATTACTACTGTTAGTAACATATTAAAGGCTAAAGCAGAGGTAAAACTCTACACAAGTATAAAAAGTGGAAGCTCCATATGAATATTTTCATTGGTTTGATTTTCCTTTTAATCTTTTAAGTAGCATCTCTATTCTGCAATTAAATATAGGGAAGCTTTATTGTTGGAAATAGTTTTTTCTCCATTCCTCTAAAACATTCACCCACTTGGGACATACCTAGTACAATATACTACTTGATTAATAGATCAAATTAGCTGTTCTAAGGGCAATCTAGTAGTCTTGATGTCACAATTTAATTAAAACAAAATCTTTTTTAAAAAAAATTCATCATAACTATATCAAACAAATCAAACCTCAAAAAAATTATGTACTTTTCTATTCTTCATAAATTTTTATATGGGGTCAATTGGGACTATTATGCAAGCCAAATTGTTCCCAACTTTTTGATGGATTAATTTGGACTAACCCAAATATTACCCAATAGCAATAAATTTATACGCAGCAAACAGGTGAAAGTGGATTTGTATGGGTTAAATTTGACACCCGCGGCGTCGTATAAGTAACCAACGAAATAAAAGTATAGTGGAGTATTTGATAAACATGCCTTTCGAAGTTCACCAGCAGAATGCTGAGCCAAATCTTCCTCCACAGAACGCTTGTAGCGAACTTGATAGGCACGCTTTACAGCCAACAACTCTTCAGGGGAATAGATGCATGAGTACTCAATAATCACACGGTAATCTGGAATTGGTGTCTCTTTTATTGCAACGTGCAATATTACTGCATCTCTGTCTTCTGGATCTAGAATCCATCTGTATACTGCTTTCTGCATTCATTATACAACATTAGATAGATTATAAACAGATGAAATACAAAAAGAGCTCAAGTTTTTTTCACAATCCGTGTTACAAATATTTACACAATTAAATTACTTTTAAAATAACTAGAACTACCAATTAAGTACTGATCCTACAGATTAGTGACCTATAAAAAAACGGTAAGTAATCTTTGGTAAAATTTTACGGATGGTGCAAATTTTTCACATAATGACTGTAAATAACTTAATTAAAAAAAAAAAGATAATATTAATGAGTTGGAAGTGATCAATCATACAACAACAGAAGGATTCCGTCCAAAATAATTGAAAAAAGGACTTAAAGAACAGTTAACGACGTATTGCCATTAGATGTATGAGAAAAGTTTAGAAATATTATTGTGTTAGCTAAAATGAAACGTGTCAAGGAAGTTGTTATTGAAAATTCAAGGCATAGAAAAATAACCAAAGACTTCTCATTGCCGGCATAGAAGAAAAATGAGCAAAAAAAGTTGTTAGAAAAATTCAATGTCAAGCAAACAATAAGAGCCGGATCCAGGATTTTTATGCGATGGAGGCATAGTATTCTGCTCAACCAGTTTCCCCTAAAGGCTTTTAGTGTTCAGGGTGCCAAGTGATTTAAATTAACCATTTTCAAGGTATATACATATACAAGATTTTTGCCTGCCAAAACTTACGAGGTCCGGTGATCCCTCACTATAACACATAGTTCCGCCTCCGGAAACAATAACATCATTTAGTCTGAATGATTGCAGAAAGAAAGAATCTTTTTGCATGTATTTATCTTGTTTAAAAGAATAAAACAAAGATGGGGACTAGGTTTATTTATATCAGGTGTTTCTATGGTATAAATTTTATAGCACTTAATTTAGAAGAAAGTCGTTTCCAGAGATAATACTTCAGTATTTCTTCTTTTAGCTATTGTTATATTTACCAGAGGCAAAAAGTGTTACCAAGAAAAAAGATTAGTACTAATTTCCAATATTAGTATTTTTAATTCTTACACAACTTTTACTGTCTACTTTTTATCAGTTTTTATGTACGTTAAAATTTAAGAATCATTACTTATAGTTGCTTAATAGAATTTCTCAAAAAGTTAAGAAATCAATCCAAGTTTACTACAAAATTTGATGCATCTTTCCTATAATTCCGAATGATCATCCCTTTTCTTTTTTTTTCAGGACGAAAGGAGTATTTTCAATTCATACATTTTCCACCAAATGTTGGGACCTTAGATCGTGCGCGCACACATATTATTTGTATCATCTAAACTTAATTAAGCCAAATGTCCCGAAGTCAAATTAATCTAGTTTTAGATAAATCTTCAGAATTACAAATTTTTAAATGAAATAATTAGAACTAATTGCAAGAGGATACCTCAAAGTGTCCAGACAACTCAGATTCAAGGCGCTTCACAAGATCTTCATTGTACAACTCCTCGTAAGCTCGTCTGATCAGCTTCTTTTGAGTTGCATTTCTATGGCCAAATATTGAAATTATGGCCTTCTCATCTGTTCCCCAACCTAAATTCCACTTGAGAAAAATGTAATAAGAAAATGTGACAACAAAGGAAAGTAAAATTGTAAAAATCTATCTTAAATAAAAGAAAAGAGTTAGAAACGGAAAAAAAATGATAAGAAAAAATGAATTGTAAAGTTGCCAAAGAGAGTGGCCAATTAAATATTTATCGACTGGACAACTAAGAGAAATAAAAAAGAAAACAAACAAAAAAAAAAAGGAAAAACCAGTGTAACTTGCCACCCAATACAGATCTCATGGAAAAGAAATAATATTTGCTTTCACAATCACAATCATTGCATTGTCAAATAACAAATGACATTTCATGCCTGCGTTTTTGGATGCCATTTATTTTTAGGGATAATAGCATGACTGTTCCCTGAATCACTTCCAAATTTCAAGTTTTGATCATTGTAATTATCAAATGAGCACTTGGCCAATCAATTCATCCTCAATAAAATTGCTCAACGTCTTTAGCCAAAAAACATAAAAGAGGGGGAGTGGGGGAATTATATAGTTCGACGCATATAAAATCAAGAAATAAAAGTGACCATTGAGTGGAAGCTAACAGTTAAATTTGGGGGACACGAAAATAGAATAAACAAGAAAAAGAAAAGAAGGAAAACTGGATAACCTGGCGATGGTTAATGCATGATCAGACTATTGAAGTGAAAAAAAAAACATTGGGTTAGACTGCTAGATTAAGGGGCTGAGTTATATATATATATATATATATATATATATATCACATTCTTAAATATCTATACTAACTGCAAATATATATGAGGGAGTCGCACATCACTACAAAAAAGAACAAAACAAAAAAAAGTAGCTATGAAGTATATTCATTGCTAATATATATGTCGCGAAAAAGCCCGTAACTAATAGGAACTTTTGACAATTTATCGTTAATTCATCATTAAATAAGATTAGCAATGAATTCTTTCTGTTAGCCACATAATTTCTTTTGTAGTTACAGAAAACACCATATATCCTGAATAGAGATATCATAACATAAGGTACAGAATTGCAGTAGAAACTAACAAATGAACAAACCATTGGATAGTGACGATCCGCAATAAGAAAAAAAACACTTCAAACTTGATAACGGTGAAAAGGAAAAGCAATATAAGACGGATCTAAGTTATGTAAACGAATCATTGACAGATAATGTACAGGTATCATATATAATTGATGATGAAACAAGAATATGTTGTTACCAACAAAAAAGAGAAGAAGAATATGAAAGGAAAGAGTGACAAGTTTGATGAGATATATAATAACCTTGACAAGCCTTCCTAATAGCCTCTGCATCAGCAACAGGAGAAGGGTTTTCAGGGTAAATGATCGTAGCCATCGTTAAACTCTTTTCTTAATTCGCAGCTATAATCAATGGATTTCTTCCTCTTTGATATGTTCATAGTCCTTCTACAATTTATACTACTCAAAGTAATTAACTTAGTCAGATCAATTACTATTGAAAGTAACGCCATTTTGACAGATTACTTACTCCATTAATTAAGAATATTTATTAATGGCAAAGAGACAAAGAACTTGTACCGGTTTCACACTATTTATCTTTATGATATTCTAACTCTCTTTTTGATGAGGGTATTTCTCGTGCACGGAGTTTTCTAGATAACTATGGTTGTAACAGTAATGTACTTATTTTATCTTGATTTAATGATGTGCAGTTTATATTGCAGAAATTATATTTTAGTTCCAGCCAAGGGGTTGTGAGTTCGAGTTACTCCAAGAGCAAAGTGGGGAGTTCTTAGAGGGAGGGAGCCGAGGGTCTATCGGAAACAGCCTCTCTATCCTAGGGTAAGAATAAAGTCTGCGTATAAAATACCCTCCCCAAATCCCACTAATAGGATTATATTGGATTGTTGTTGTTGTTATTGTATTTTCTGCTTAATCGTTATATCGTTCTCCAAATATTTCATTAAGTTTTGTAAAATGATACTAGAAGTTAAAACTAAATTTCTTTGGCAATAAATTACTATATACACACTAATAAAAAATATAAACTATATACACTCTTGAGTTTTACAGAATCATTCACCGCCGAGTATTCAAACCATAATAATAGATGATTCCAACTTTATGGACTTTTCCAGCGATAATTCCAAATAACAATAGATAATTAACCTCTAAAATATAATTAAAATTGTCAATTTTCTAGTGATAAAACGCTCAAAAATATGTTTTTGAACTAGAAATACAGATATTAATTAGTCAAACAATTTTTTAAATGAGGCAAAACGACAAAAAAATGGATATGCTAGTAGGTAGAATTTTTGGACGCGTGACATGGTTTCCCTATTGTTTTTTAATGTTAGTATGTAGTTGGTGTCCAAAATCAACAATTTCGTGCCACGTTCGAATACGTGTAAAGTATTGATGTTGGACTTGCGACAAAACAAACTATAATAGTTCAAATTAAATGATTTTTCTTCCGTTCTTTATATTATATTTCTATTTTATTTGTCACGTTTATTAAAGATGTCAGCACGGGCCCATTGACCTGCTAATTAATAGTTTTTTTTTTCACATTTAGCCTGCGCTATAAACTATTTATATTTGATTAAAAACGTATAATTTTTGTATATAATATATATAATATATATATATATATATATATAAAATATATATTTTTTTCGGCTATTATTTTAAAAGCGATTATATGTTTTACTGTCCGATTGTTTGGAGTCTTCAAATTTTCCAATACAATTCTTGATAAGGAAGAAATAAAAGATCCAGCGTCTGTGCAAGGCAATCGCCTTATGTACAAGGATTACAGTTCCTAGAATTTGAAGCTATTGTAAAAATAGTTGAACAACTCCAAGAGACCTAGAGAAAGCAGGAGTAGAAGCATTAACAACTCCAGGAACAATTAAGTGGACCTGCTAACTACTCCTCTCCTAAACAGAGCTGGAGACCTCATCCAGTAAAAATATATAGTTGATGAGCAAAGAAGTCTCTTTGCTACCCTTGGCTACTGTTATTGCTATGCATAAGAACCTTTTAGTAGAATCCAGAGAGGCAGTCACAAATAATTCTCTCCTATTAACAAGAAAATGACTAAGGCTATAAGCTTCAATAAAGTGGAAGATAGAGCTGCAACTTAGACATCAATTATAGAAACTCATCATAAATGTTACCATTCTAAAAATTATAAGTCATCATACGCCACTGCAAAAAAACGTTAAATTTGCGGAGATTTTATTTACATATTGCGGCGGTCAAAAACCTTCGCAATATGCTGTTACGGCGATTTCCAAAACCCCAGCAATAATGTTCGCCGCAATCAATTCGCGGGGTTTTTGGGCAATCCGCCGTTAGCGGCGGGTATTTAGCGTCGGTCTAAACTCCGCAATTCGATAGTTTGACTTTTTAAGAACCTACTTATAAAAAATTAGCGGCAGTCAAAACCCCTGCAATATGTTTAGTTAACCCCCGCAAATTTATAACACAATATTATTATAGGTTAAATAGCGGCAGTTATAACCTTCGTTAATCATTGAATATAATTTTTTTTTTTTTTGGCAATTGTTACTCCATAATTGATCCGATTTTAATTATATTAATATAATGAAGCATTCAACAGATTGCATAAATTGCTTACTAGAATCAAGTTACATAAATATATTAATAAACCATAAAATAAATTAAAGTAAATTATCATTTGTCTCAAAAAATTGCTTTAAACACACCTACTCCAACCATTAAACACAAAACATCAGTATTATAGTTAGTCTTAAAACTAACTTTAAACAGGACATTCACTGTTGCTCCCAAACACACATGCAAGTATACGTGGTCGACAAGTAATATAGAATTGTAAGTCCGGATATCGTACCTACAGGGAGTTGTGATTAACTATCAACTAAATTAAACCAAACAATTAATCTATTCAAGCAAATCCTAACGTATGAATATTTAACTAAAATTAATCTAGAGTAACAAATTAAGAGATTAAAGAAAATAACGACAAGCTTAAAGATGAATTCAATTGTAGTGAATATTCTAGAGCTATGTGTTAGCTAACAATCCCGTTGAGTTTTCCACTTAAATCGTCTAATTAATTTATCTGGTTTATTAGTTGACAGGGTTAATATTGCTCGTAGCCTTCTCCCGAAGTACTACTCGCTTATTCACGCTAATCTAACGCCTATATTCCTATGGAATTAAAATTAACAAGAACGCATTAATAATTTATGTATAGTAACCAAGCAAGGTGATTAGGTATATTCCTATCCAAACGGCAACCCCTCCCCCCCCCCC
>AWOL01S0000096.1:6410-42030 GCA_000715115.1 Nicotiana otophora | reverse complement strand
AATTGGTATCAGAGCAGGTTATCCTTAAAGAGGCTAACACCTTAGGAGAAGATCAAGATGAGTGCACCACCTGAAAATTGGGAAGGACAATCCACTGCTAGGCCACCACTCTTCAATGGCCAGTACTACTCCTGGTGGAAAAACAGAATGAGAGACCACATCATAAGAGAGGACTATGAGTTATGAAATATTGTAACTGATGGTCCCCTGGCTATCATGAAAAAGAATGCTGAAAGAGTAGTTGTACCAAAAACAAGAGCTGACTGCACTGCTGAGGACTTGAGGAAATGGGAGAAACATGCCAAGGCCAATTTGGGACACTTTGCTGACTGTACTACTACTAAGGAAATTTGGGACACTTTGCAAGTGGCTTATGAAGGAACACCTTAGGTGAAGAAGTCCAGAGGAATGTTACTATATTCTCAATATGAGAATTTTACTATGAAGGAAGGAGACACCATCCAAGAGATGTATACAAGGTTCACCATACTAACAAATGAACTTAAGTCTCTTGGAAGAGTTATTCTTGAAGAAGACAAAGTTGAGAAGATTTTGACAAGGGTTCTGCCAGTCTCATGGGAGAGAAAAATCACTGCTATTCAGGAGTCAAAGAACATCGCCACTCTTAATTTGGATGAGCTAATTGAAAATCTTACTGCTTATGAACTTAGAAGGAGAACCATGAAGATGGATGTACCCAAGAAGGAAAGGAGTCTGGCACTCAGAATCACTGAAGGTTCTGATCTAGAGGAAGATGAAATGGCTTTAATCACAAAGGACTTCAAGAAGTAACTAATGAGAGGAAAGGGTTCTTCAAGAAGTGGAGGTTACAACAAACCAAGGGTTACTAAAAAACAGACCAATGAGGGCTGCTACAAGTGTGGGAAGACTGATCACCACATCAAAAACTGCCCTCAATGGGAAATTGAATGGAAGAAGGAAAGAGTTGAATGAAGAAACAGATAGAAGGAACAGGTTCATCCCAAGAAGAACAAAGGATCAACAAAGGCTATGGTTGCTTCTTGGGAAGAAAGCTCAGATGAGGACTCAGATGATGAAGATAGAGATGAACAAGCACTTATGGCAATTGGAGAATCCGATGAGGAATCTGAAGTAAGTATAATCCATCTAAAAGACAAGATTAAATTTTTGTCTAAAGAAAGACTATCTGAGTTACTTCTAGATTTCATTGATGAATCTGAGGATATAAATAATGAAAAGGAATAGCTATCTAAGGAATGTGTGATTTTAAAAGCAAAATGTAAGAACCTGGAACTTAGAGTGAGTGAGACTGTAAGTGAAAATACTGTACTAAAGAACCAGGTTCATGCAATTGAATCAAACGTCCTAGAACTTAGTTCTGAAAACCTAAAACTGAAATTATGAACAAGTAAGAAGATAGTTGATTGCACACAACTCACTCTAGAAGCAAATATAGGAAAACTAAAAGACGAGTTGTATAAGAAGGATGAGCAGGTAAGAGTTTTGACAGAGGATCTAGGTAAGGTCAAGCATGAACTAGACAGAACTTGTAAATGGAACAGGTCCTCCGATGCACTGTCATGGCTATAGGAACATCATAGTAGCAATAGAAGAGGAATTGGCTTTGGGAATCTGCCACCTAAATGGGATCCCAAAAGCAAGTATCTCACACTTCCTGAGAACAAAATTTGCACACATTGTGGTAAGACTGGTCACTGTAAAAGTGAATGCACTGCAAAAGATAAGGCTAGTCAAAAGAATAAAAAGTATGTTCAAGGGAAAAATAGTCTACCAGGTTAGGCTAAAAAGAATTTGATTCATCCTTTTGCCTATAGAAAGGGACCCAAACTAGTTTGGGTTCCTAAGACTAACCCCTGATTTCTTTTTGCAGGTTCAAGTGAAGGGGAGCAGCCAAATATGGTACATGGATAGCGGTTGCTCAAAGCACATGACAGGAAGCAAGAACCGGTTCCTTTCACTTGAAGACCTCAAAAGAGGTAATGTCTCCTTTGGAAATGGGAAGAAAGGTGAGATCATTGGGGTTGGCAAGGTAGGTAAGACTGACTCTCACTCTATTGAGAATTTCTATTTGATAGACGGCCTAAAATACAGTCTAATTAGTGTATCACAACTGTGTGATAGAGGTAACTTGGTAGCATTTACCTCTGCTAAATGCTTTGTAATTAATCTTACCACTGATAAGATTGTCTTGTAGGGAAAAAGAGTGAACAATATATATGTAGTAGATCTGTCCACACTGTCAGAAAATGAACTCACTTGCTTAAGTGTGTTGGACAATGATCCCCTCCTTTGGCACAAGAGACTTGGACATGCAAGTTTGAGTCAACTGAACAAATTAGTCTCCAAGGACTTGGTGATAGGACTGCCTAACATCAAGTTCAAGGAAGACAAAGTCTGTGAGGCTTGTGCAAGGGGGAAGTAGGTAAGGTCCTCTTTTAAATGCATGAAAATGGTAAGTACCACCAAAACGATGGAACTGGTTCATATGGATCTCTGTGATCCAATGAGAACATTAAGCAGATGTGGTAAGAGATATGTGATGGTGTTTGTTGATGATTACTCTAGGTTTACCTGGACATTATTCTTAACATTTAAAGATGAAGCATTTGACATGTTCACTTTTTTTTTTAGAAAAACTCAGAAACAACTAGGTAATCAACTTGCATCAATTAGGTCCGATCATGGCACCGAATTTGAAAATGCTAAATTTGCTGAATTTTGTGATGAGCATGGCATAGATCATAATGTTTCTGCTCCTAAGACTCCACAACAGCATAGAGTAGTTGAAAGAAAGAATAGAACACTTGAAGATATGGCTAGGACTATGATCCTTTCTAGTAAACTGCCCCATAGCTTCTAGGCAAAAGCTGTAAATACTGCATGCTACATCATAAATAGGTGCATGACTAGACCTCTTGTTGAGAAGACTCCCTATGAGTGACTTAAAGGGAGAAAACCAAATATATCCCATCTTAGGGCATTTGGATGCAAGTGCTTTGTGCACAACAATGGTAAAGACTCCCTAGGCAAGTTTGATCCCAGAAGCGATGATGGAGTATTATTGGGATATTCTTCACATAGAAAAGCTTATAAAGTCTATAACAAAAAAAATATGTGTGTTGAAGAAAGTGTTCATGTGGTTTTTGATGAAACTAACATTCTTTCTGAGAGACAAGAACATGATGATGAAGCAATTGGGCTGGTTAGAAACTTAAATGAAACTACAACTCAGACTGAAGCTACACTGGAGAAAGGAACAGGTGATGGAACAGGTTCATCCATCCCGGGCAACATGACAGGGGGAATAGAACAAAGAGAAAATAATTCTCAAACTTCAGTGGAACCTGTCCCTGAACCTGTTCCACAGCAACAAAGCATTGAAGGAACATCAAGGGGAAACTAGTTTGTTGTGAAACCTTATAAGTATCAAAGTTCTCATCCCATTGAGAACATAATTACTGATCCAACCTCTGGAATCAAAACCAGATATTTATTAAAGAATCTTTGTACTTTTAATGCTTTCTTATCTCTTATTGAACCTAAAAATGTTGCTGAGGCTTTGCAGGATGCGGGCTGGGTAAATACAATGCAAGATGAACTCAACTAATTTAAAAGGAGTCAAGTTTGGCATCTGGTACCAAGACCCTTAGACAGATCAGTAATTGGCACAAAATGGGTCTTCAGAAACAAGCTTGATGAGGATGGAACAGTTACAAGGAACAAGGCCAGATTGGTGGTTCAAGGATATAGCCAAGAGGAGGGCATAGACTATGATGAAACCTTTGCTCCAGTTGCAAGGATAGAAGCAATAAGACTCCTCATAGACTTTGTTGCTTACATGGAATTACCCTTCACTAGATGGATGTTAAGAGTGCCTTTCTCAATGGTTATATAAAGGAAGAAGTGTTTGTCAAGCAACCTCCAGGGTTTGAAAACAAGGAGAGTCCTGATCATGTGTACAAACTTGACAAAGCACTTTATGGGTTCAAGCAGGCGCCAAGAGCATGGTATGAAAGATTATCAAAGTTTTTGTTTGATCATGACTACAAGAGAGGTAAAATTGACAATACTTTGTGCTTGAAATAAAAAGGTAAAGATCTCTTGGTAGTTCAGATATATGTTGATGATATAATCTTTGGAGTAACTACTAATAAGTTAAGTAAAGAATTTGCTAAACTAATGGGGAGTGAATTTGAAATGAGCATGATGTGAGAGCATAATTTCTTTTAGGCTTACAAATTAAACAAAATTCAAATGGAACTATGATCCATCAACAAAAGTATGTAAAAGAGTTTCTTAAAAGGTTTAAAATGGAAGACGCCAAAGAAATTGACACTCCTATTGCAACGGCTACAAAGTTGGATATAGATAAACCCGATTCATCTGTTGATCAGAAGTTGTATAGGGGAATGATTGGATCATTGTTGTATCTCACTGCTAGTAGACCTAATATTATTTTCAGTGTAGGCCTTTGTGCAAGATTTCTGGCAAACCCAAAGGAGTCTCACTTGACTGCTGTCAAGAGAATTTTGAGATATCTAAAAGGCACTACTGATCTTTGTCTTTGGTATCCAAAAGATAGTAATTTCAATCTTGTGGGATATGCTGATGCTGATTATGCAGGTTTTCTTGTTGATAGAAAGAGCACCTCAGGTATGGCACAGTTTCTTGGCTCATGTCTTGTGTCTTGGGCCACCAAAAAGCAAAATTCAGTGGCCTTATCTATTGCTGAAGCTGAGTATGTTGTTGCTGCCTCATGTTGTGCTCAATTGTTATGGATCAAACAACAATTAATGGACTTTGTAATTGATGTTGGCTGTATCTCCATTTTTTGTGATAACACTAGTGCTATTAGTATGACCAAGAACCCAGTTCATCACAAGAGAAGTAAGCACATAGATGTTAGACATCACTTTTTGAGGGATAACTATGAAAAAAGGTTGATTACTATGGAATTTTGTGCTACTGACAAGCAAATAGCTGACATCTTCACAAAAGCCCTAAGTAGAGATCACTTTGAAAGGAACATGTTAGAATTAGGTATGATTAAGATCACCTAAAAGGACCGGTTCAGAATTCATAACGAAAAAAAATATTAAAACAAAATTGAAAAAAAATGTTTTTGGTTAGAAAATCTGAAAATGTGTATATAATTAGATTAAATTTTGCTCAGACTCATACTTTTAATAGTATACTCTTGTGCCATGTGTTAAAATGACTCGTTAATCTCTAATGATATTTTCTCTATTTTGGCAAATTTAGACTTACACAAGGGAATTATCAGTGAAGAACATGGTTCATCAAGATAACACGGTATATTTTCTACACTCTGCATAATTTAAAATAATAATATTTGGATCATGAGAAGAGTCCTACCTAATTCCAAAGATCTTTTGAACTTATCCATTACAAGTGAACCAGTTCCATTCAAAAGAGTCCCAAATTGAAGTACTTAGATTTTAGGGATACACTCCAAAGTCTTTTGAAAACTGAAATTCAGTTTGATTAGACTTCTACACCCACTATCATCTCTTTCACCACCCCAACCTCTAAGAAAAGAATAAAGATTCTTTCTCGCAAGGATGTTGCGGGGAGAGAACAAATCAAGAAATTAGATAAATAATTGAAGGATAGCCAGGTCCAGGAACCTCAGAAATCTGAAGACTCATTTAAATTTGCTACTGAGGGGGAAGAAACGGTTTCTTCTAAAACTGAACAGGTATCTTCTGGCCCTAAAGTTACTCCTGAGACAATTTTTGAAGTTGATACAAAATTTGGATAATAAGTTGTGAAACTACAGAGTCTAGAGGAATTGGTGGTAAAAAATGAAAATGAAAAAGAAAAAGAGAGCAAGGGTGTTCGAAGTGATGTGAGGGGAAAGGGTATAAGAGTGGTTGATTCTTCACCCACTCCTGTGAGTTTAACCAAAGACACATGTGCAATGGTTGTTTGGGGAGAAAAATCTGCTGGAGTAGAGGAAAGTGTAAAGAAAACAGGGGGAAGTGGGTTTGGCGAAGCCGCTGTAAGGCTGGTTCAACTTGGAAAAAATATAGATGAACATGTTTCATCTGAACAGGAAACCCTCGCAGACCTACTGAAGAGAGTGACTGAAAGTTATACTCCAAAGAAGAAAGGGAGGTTGGTACAAACAAGGATCATTTTGGGGCAAATACGCTGCTTGCCTGTGACTATGAAGTCCATGCCACTCCTAAAGAACCTGGTTCATCTAAGAAGGCACCAGTGAATAGCAAGGTGCGAGCCTTGGTGCAAGAAAGTGGGGCTAAGGATGCTGAGATTGAGAGGTTGAAGAAAAGGTTGGCAAAGGTGGAGACTGAGAGAGATGCTCTCAGAACTGAGCTGGCAAGAGAAAATGAGAAGAATGATGGCATTCTTCAGGATATGCTGAAACTCCTCCAAGCCAAAAACCAAGCACCTAGTTCTTCCCAGCCGTAAACTTCTAGCCCAGTGTAGACCTTTCAGTGACCCAGTGTGGGATGTTTTTTGTTTGCTCATGTTTTTAGTATTTTTATTTCTCTTTATGCTTTGTGGAAGAATCGTATCAATCATCAATGAAATTCACTGTTTTTACTCTAACTGTTTGTTTATTTTTCTTTGATGGTTAAAATTCTTAGCTTGATCTATGATGATTAATCCATGATTACATTTGAAGTAGCCCCAGTGGTGTCACGACCCAAAATCCAACTAGTCGTGATGGCACCTAACCCAACCCGCTAGGTAAGCCAACTTTTAATTATCCAATTCCAATAATAAGTATTAAAGCAATTTAAGTGAATAAAGATCTTAATCTTATACAATCCCCAAAAACTGGTAGTATAAATCATGAGCTTCTAAGAATACAGTATACAAAGCGAAAATGAAATAAATACATAGTCTGTTGAATAATACTTAAATAGAGCTTTTATAAATCTAAGGCTACCCTGAACAAGGGGCAGCTACAATAGGAACGTTGGTACATCTTCAAATCCCGCAACCATTGAGTACAGCAACAACAACAGCCAACATCTACACAAAATGTGCAGAAGTGTAGTATCAGTACAACCGACCCCATGTACTTAGTAAGTAACAAACCTAGCCGTAGGTTAAAAGTAGTGACGAGCTTCCACCAAGGTCGGGTCCAAAACCAATAGTCCACAACAATCCATAACAACATAAAGCAAATAATACCAGAAGTAACTCAGGGATAAAATACTCAGCCAAATCATGATTTAAAAAATAGTAGTTCTTTCTTTCAAATACATCAGTAAAAACCCAAATCGTTTGCCAAAGTTGCCAATAATATGAATAGTTTGAAAACAATACATTTCTCCAAAAAACAATCTTTTCAATAATAAATAAGATGTTTCATTTTTCTTACGGATAACCCGTGTAAAATACATGCATCACCATACCCATCTGTCAAAATGTGTGAGAAATCATGAATGAAATGATGTTGTACAACACGAGAAAAAATACATCTCTATGCCTGTATGTCTTGTGTGCATGCCAATGCGATGCAACTCAGTGATAAAATCATATACAGTCCCTCGGGCAGAACATCACTTATATACAGCCCCTCTGGCAAACCTCACCGTCACTCGTTCCACTCAGGCATACCTTACAATCACTCTTGCCACTCGGGCATACCTCACAATCACTCATGCCTCCCTGTCACTCAGCACTCGGCACTCGCACTAACTAGGTACCTATGCTCACTGAGTGTGTGTACAGACTTCGGAGGGGCTCCTTCAGCCCAAGCGCTATATCAAGCCAAATTATGGCATAAAGCACTCAGGCCCTCGGTCTATATCAAACATGCTGCGGCGTGCAGCGCGATCCCATAAATATGTAACATGCTGCGGCGTGCAGCCCGATCCCATAAATATCCTCACAAATCAAGCCATCGGCCTCACTCAGTCATAAACCTCTCAAGTCTCTCGGCTCACAATGTCATGAAAGATAACCCAAAAATGATGATATGATGTATCAATAAATAACAATAGAGACTGAGATATGATATGCAATGAAATGAATGCGACTGAGTATGAATTTTCAATTTCAAACAAATAATTCACAGCAATATGACTTCTAGGGGTCCCAATAATACTGGAACATAGCCTCAATATGTTTTTAATATGCTTTTCAGCTCAATATCTTTAACTCATGAAACTGCATGGAAAATGCCAAGATTATTTAACTACAAATTCCACAGAAATAATTATGCCACAATTTCTATAGTTCACGCCCATATGCCCGTCACCTAGCATGTGCGCCACCTTCCAACAATTCACGAAATACATATATTCAGGGTTCATACCCTCAACTCCAAGATTAGAAGAGTTACTTACCTCGAACAAGCTAAATCCAATGTCGAGCAAGCTAAACAATACTCCAGAAATTCCATTATGCACGTATCAACTCTTGAATGGTTCGAATGTACCACAATTAATTTGATTCAGTCCACACAATTTATAGGAATTAATTCCATATCAAAATACTAATATTTTCCAAAAATCTGAAATTGCGCCCCAAAAATCACCCGTAGGGCCCACATCTCGAAATCTGACGAAAACTCACAAAATACGACAACCCATCCAATTACAAGTTCAACCATACTAATTTCACTCAAATCCGACACCAAATCGGTATTCAAACTTGAAAAATTTGTTTTGTAACATTATAGAAATTTCCTTTTATTTCTCTTGAAGATTCAATAATCTTACACCAAAAATGAAGATTAATTCATGGAATATAATCACAAGGGAGTTAAGAACACTTACCCCGAGTTGTGTGGAAAATTTCCTCTCCAAAATCGCCCAACCCGAGCTCCAAAATCCAAAAAATGGGTGAAAATGTCGAACCCTCGAATTTAAGGTTCTGCCCCAGTGATTTAAGCATATGCGGATAGGATTTGCGCACCTGCGCCTTCGTTGGTACGAGCAAAATGTCGCATTTGCGGACTCCACTCGCCTTCCCAATTTTCGCTTCTGCGCGCATCTGTCCATATCTGCGCTCATGCAGGTGTGGAATATTTCCTCGCACATGCGACCAATGCCTCACAGCCCTCTGCCCGCATCTGCGCTCCTTTTCGCGCAGGTGCGATTCCGCACCTGCGAAGCATCTTCCGCACATGCGCACCTCGCTTCAGCGCACCCCTGCTCACACTTGCGAGCTCTCACCTGCGACTACTTTTCCGCAGGTGCGATTACACCAGAAGGATTCAGTTCCAGCAGTCTTCCAAATTCAAAAATCAATCTGTTAACCATCTGAAACTCATCCGATGCCCTCGGGTCCCTGTTCGAACATGCCAACAAGTTCCATAACATAACACGGACCTACTCGAGGCCTTAAATCATACCTAACAACCTCAAAAATATGAACTATACATGGATTCAAGCCTAATAAATTTTCAAATTTCCAAATTCTACAAACAACGCTGAAACCTATCAAATCACGTCCGATTGACCTCAAATTTTGCACACAAGTCACATTTCACATTACATACCTATTCAAATTTCTGGAATCGGATTCCGACCCCGATATCAAAAAGTCAAACCCCCGGTCAAACTTCCCAAAAATTCAACTTTCGGTAATTCAAGCCAAATTCTACTAAGGACATCCAAATAATTTTCCAGACACGTTCCTAATTCCAAAAGCACCATACGGAGCTATTGGAATCATCAAATTCCGAATCCGAGGTCGTTTACACATAAGTCCGCATCCGGTCACTATTTAACTTAAGCTCTAAACCTTGGAACTAAGTGTTCTAATTCCTTCCAAAACCTCACTGGACCCGAACCAATTACCCCGACAATTCACACAACAACTGTACAGTGCAAATTTGAGAAGTAAATGGGGAAACGAGGTTGTAATACTCAAAACGACCGGTCGGGTCGTTACATTCTCCCCCACTTAAACATACGTTCGTCCTCGAACATGCCAAGAGTTGTTTCTAAGCCATCAAATCATTGTTCCATCTTACCACACACGTACCCGGGGGGTGAACCCACGTCACCCTATCCTACATAGGCTTGACTACATAATGCAACTGAAAATCATTAATTTAACCTTAGCCCATAAACCTTGGAGTTTAATTTCCAACATTTAAAATTTCTTTCAAGACACAAATCTTACATTTACACACCGTATAAGTCCGAACAAGTTGCATCGAGCTATAACTATAACCACGGATATAATCAACCAACATATTACACAACTCGCATGCTCGTAGCACCATTCCTGATCGCAGTGACTACTCCAAAACCAACCGCATACTAGTATTAAACACATATCGAACCAAACCTCATCCCAAAACCTTCGTACACTATTGATAATAAAAGAAACACGTGAAATTTCATGACCACTTACCATATCAACAAGTCACGGAGCCCTCTCTCCCCAACCAGAACCATAATCTCTTTCTGAGCCGACTTTCAATATTATACTCCCGAATATACCGAAATCAAACCTGATAGTACCCATTCTAGGTCCACTGACCTTATATTACTAACATAACTGTTCCATAGACATACCGCACCAATATAACTCGGAGCCACAACCCGTGCCATCCGTGCACCAATACGTAACATTCAAATATAGCCAGTCATGAAAAATGACTCAAATGAGAGAACTGCCCCACCAGATTAACAAGTACCTCCAGAACAAAACGCTAAAAATTCATCATACACCGTAGAACCATCACCCGATTCTAGCACGAGGTTCATTTTATATTCTCCGAGCCACCCTGCTCACAATTTATAACGACAGAGAGGCAAATGACAAAAATACCACACAAAACCTGAAAGGACATAACCATTACGCTATTGATCATGCAATACCCAAGTACTCATCACACTCAAATTCCGCTATAAAGCTCAAATAGAACCGCACCTTCTGTGCACATAACCAATGAATCACAACTCCTCTAGCATAAATGAGTAACTCACAGATCATTTGAGAACACGAATAAGTTCAACATCAACCGAATGACACATCCCTCAATAATAGCAGTATGGAGCCAACTATTCCGGCTCGGTGTAGAATACACATCTTAATTGGGCCTACCTATGGACCCCCAAATCAACTTCGGGTTACCCAGAAATAGATAAAAATCCCTCCGAAATCCATAATGACTGAATCATAACATATTTCATCATTTGGCTAGCTCCGGCCACAACTTCACAGTCCATAACCATGAAACAATCTGCTCCCGGGAACTCCCAATCTCCAAATCCATAGAACACGCGAATCACCATATTTGATTCCATCTCCACTGCCTGAATGCCTAACACCTCTCTCATACACGATCATCCCACGAGAAATACTTTAAAAGTTCTTCCGTACCACTTGAAATTTTTTTAAAATCAGCAGTCTATCAACCATGTGAGTACCAGAATACTAATTTATACATCCGTAAGTCAAAATACAATGCGCCTTCTGAAGTCCTCCCCTTTCTCATACAACACCAAGTAGTAATAGTATTCATCTAGTTATTTGAAACCGTCCATGTTGTCCAACATTCGTTACCTTCTCTTCAAGACTTTACTGCCACCTTGTACATGAAAATCTAACTTTCGTACAACACATAACATCTATCTTGCCATCATGTGAAAAGTACAAGAATCTTATTATCAATTTTGAGTCACCTATAATTTACATACCATTTTAGTTAGAAACCTTTCTCTTCCTTCTTTCCAGGAGGAAATCACAATACACAACACGATCTCCACACCAGTAGAAACCATCAAGAATACTTTGGAATCCATTTGCACATAATCAAGCCCTTAAAACTAAATTCCTCTAACTCGACCAAGCCACGCAGGTCGCCAAGTCCAGGTGTATTTCCATAAAGCACCTATAGAAAACCCCCACATCATAAGCACCCAAAGAACCAATCATATTCATTACCATACTGATCCAACCTACTACCCAGTTGTCCTATTTTCTCCGAGTCCCTTCCGAATTTGTCTTCAGATTGATACTTATTCTTGCTAAAATACCATGATCTTTAACCACAACTCACCCTACAAACCTTAGCATAGAACCATAATGCCCTACGACCCATAAGCAACTGTATTCTTCTTAAGCGCCTTCAAAAATACCACAACTATAACACTTACTCTGAGAATACCTTATGTGAATGTAAAATTGTTCTTCTCACCTTCCTTATACAAAAATGTAGAATCCAGAGTCATATAGAATATTTGCAAGTCCAGGCACCATCAAATGCAAATCTCGGATTTTATCCATACACAAGTCCGAAAACATTCTCAATTGCTATATATAATTCTCAAACCCACTGGAATTTTCTCGGGAGTCACCCACTTTGCTCAAATCTAATTGCACCGCGCAAATGGGCCAAAAGACATGTTCCCCATTAGCACCACAACACTCAAAGAAGTAACTCTAGTTTAACACCACATATCAAATTCATACTCCGTGCGCACTACATCATTCACCAATAACAACTTACTCATCCCGCGAATTTCATTTACTCATACGTGCAATATAATCCTTAACCAGGAATTTTCTTATTCGAGTTATCCTCGATCTCAACTTCTGCAAGTCATAGCTAACCCACAAGTATGCCTCAAACCAAAATTAAAATTTAATATATAACCATGAAATTAAGCCATCTGCAGCAGGCTCCCCCACTTGGCTCAAAGCTATAGATCATTTCATTCAATAAATCACAACACCCATACCGTATTACTGCCATGATACTACAGTGAGTTCAGCGAAAATTTTTCTCAAGCTCATGTAACACCAACCATAAAATACCTCAATCATCCGCTAAGTATGTTTTTATTTCTCTTGACAGTCAATTCAACTTTCTCAACCAGATTCAAATTCAAATCTCTACACATACCCTCCGCGGGTAGAAAAGAAACTCTCCACTACGTAGATTACATTGCAGGAGATAACCCACCTGCTCAGCCTCAAATTGGCATCTTGTTATACCCTTTCGCAACCACAATTATTATACAATCACTTAATCTTTCTGAGTCCAAACTCATTAACAAGACATGAGAATTTAATTTATCCCACAATTTAACAACGTGAAAGATCCCTCAACACACTCATAACTCGAGACTATAAGTCACATCTACAGAGAAATTAAGCACCCAATAGTCCTTTTCACATTTTCACATCCCAACAAACTCATCTGGACATACTCTGTAGTCACATCATGCTCATCATATAGCTATTCAACCATTCATCAAGCCACAAATTCCACTCATAGGGACACTACTGGACATATGAGTCCAAATGTATAAATTCACACAACTGAAGCTACCGAACCTGAGTTGTGGTCTAAATCTGGCCTCAAGTCCTCCAGACTTTCCCATCACCAGAACACAGAATACACATCTCCAACAGTGTTCATGGAATCACAAGCCGGTAATGTACAGCTGATACTGAGTGCTCATGTGCGCAAACGAATATGTGGAAGAAATTCAAAGAGTTTATGTCTCAAGCTGAATCAAGCTCGCACGATAAGGAAAGAAAGATGTGAAGTATATATCCTAAATGCCATGTAGCCTCTCGAAGATAAGTATGGACGTTATCATACCAATCCGCAAGACTCTACTAAACACTTGCTTATGACTTGTAGAACCTATGAACCTAGAGCTCTGATACCATCTTGTCACGACCCAAAATCCAACTAGTCGTGATGGAACCTAACCCAACCCGCTAGGTAAGCCAACTTTCAATTATCCAATTCCAATAATAATTATTAAGGCAATTTAAGTGAATAAAGATCTTAATCTTATACAATCTCAAGAACTGGTAGTATAAATCATGAGCTTCTAAGAATAGAGTATGCAAAGCGGAAATGAAATAAATACATAGTCTGTTGAATAATACTTAAATAGAGCTTTTATAAATCTAAGGCTACCCTGAATAAGGGGCAGCTACAACAGGAACGCAGGTACATCTTCAAATCTCGCAACCATCGAGCATAGCAATAACAACAGCCAACATCTGCATGAAATATGCATAAGTGTAGTATAAGTACAACCGACTCCATGTACTAAGAAAGTAACAAACCTAGCCATAGGTTGGAAGTAGTGACGAGCTTCCACCAAGGTCGGGTCCAAAACCAATAGTTCACAACAATCCATAACAACATAAAGCAAATAATACCAGAACTAACTCAGGGATAAAATACTCAGCCAAATCATGATTTAAAAAATAGTAGTTATTTCTTTCAAATACATCAGTGAAAACCCAAATCGTTTGCCGAAGTTGCCAATAATATGAATAGTTTGAAAATAATAAATTTCTCCAAAAACAAAATCTTTTCAATAATAAATAAGATGTTTCATTTTTCTTCCGGATAACCCGTGTAAAATAAATACATCACCATACCCATCTGTCAAAATGTGTGAGAAATCATGAATGATGTGATGTACAGCACGAGGAAAAATACATCTCTATGCATGTATGTCATGTGTGCATGCCAATGCGATGCAACTCAGTGATAAAATCATAATCAACCACTCAGGCAAAACATCACTCATATACAGCCCCTCGGGCAAACCTCGCAGTCACTCGTGCCACTCGGGCATACCTCACAATCACTCATGCCTCCCATTCACTCAGCACTCGGCACTCGCACTCAGTAGGTACCTATGCTCACTGGGGATGTGTACAGACTCCAGAGGGGCTCCTTCATCCCAAGTGCTATATCAAGCCAAATCATGGCATAAATTACTCAGGCCCCCGGCCTATATCAAACATACTGCGGCGTGCAACCCGATCCCATAAATATGCAACATGTTGCGGCGTGCAGCCCGATCCCATAAATATCCTCACAAATCAGGCCCTCGGCCTCACTCAGTCATAAACCTCTCAAGTCTCTCGGGCTCACAGTGTCATAAAAAATAGCCCAAAAATGATGATATGATGTATCAATAAATAATAATAGAGACTGAGATATGATATGCAATGAAATGAATGCGACTGAGTATGAATTTTCAATTTCAGACTAATAATTCACAGCAATATGACCTTTGGGGGTCTCAATAATACTAGCACATAGCCTCAACATGATTTTTAATATGCTTTTCAGCTCAATATCTTTAACTCATGAAACTGCATGGAAAATGCCAAGATTAATTAACTACAAATTCCACATAAATAATTATGCCATAATTTCTATAGTGCACGACCATATGCCCGTCACCTAGCATGTGCGCCACCTTTTAACAATTCATGAAACACATATATTCAGGGTTCATACCCTCAATTCCAAGATTAGAAGAGTTACTTACCTCGAATAAGCCAAATCCAATGCCGAGCAAGCCAAACAATGCTCCAGAAATCCCATTATGCACGTATCAAATCCCGAATGATTCGAATCTACTACAATTAATTTGATTCAGTCCACACAATTTATAGGAATTAATTCCATATCAAAATACTAATATGTTCAAAAATTCTGAAATTGCGCCTCAAAAATCACTTGTGGGGCCCACTTCTCGAAATCCGACGAAACTCACAAAATACGACAACCCATCCAATTACAAGTTCAACCATACTAATTTCACTCCAATCCCACTCTAAATCGGTATTCAAACTTGAAAAATTTATTTTGTGACATTATAGAAATTTCCTTCTATTTCTCTTGAAGATTCAATAATCGTACACCAAAAATGAAGATTAATTCATGGAATATAATCACAAGGGAGTTAAGAACACTTACCCCAAGTTGTGTGAAACATTTTCTCTCCAAAATCGCCCAACCCGAGCTCCAAAATCCAAAAAATGGGTGAAAATGTTGAACCCTCGAATTTAAGGTTCTGCCCCAGCGATTTCCGCATCTGTGGACAAAATTTGCGCACCTGCGCCATCGCTGGTACGAGCAAAACATCGCATTTGCGTACTCCACCCGCCTTCCCAATTTTCGCTTCTGCTCACATCGGTCCACATCTGCGCTCATGCAGGTGCAGAATGTTCCCTCGCACATGCGACCAATGCCTCACAGCCCTCTGCCCGCATCTGCGCTCCTTCTCGCGTAGGTGCGATTCCGCACTTGCGAAGCATCTTCCGCACCTTGCTTCAGCGCACCCCTGCTCGCACTTGTGAGCTGGCACCTGCGACTACCTTTCCGCAGGTGCGATTACAGCAGAAGGCTTCAGTTCCAGCAGTCTTCCAAATTCAAAAATCAATCTGTTAACCATCCGAAACTCACCCGAGGCCCTCGGGTCCCAGTCCGAATATACCAACAAGTTTCATAACATAACACGGACCTACTCGAGGCCTCAAATCACACCTAACAACCTCAAAAATATGAACTACACACGGATTCAAGCGTAATAAATTTCCAAATTTCTAAATTCTACAAACGACGCCGAAACCTATCAAATCATGTCCGATTGACCTCAAATTTTGTACACAAGTCACATTTCACATTACAAACCTATTCAACTTTTCGGAATTGGATTTCTACTCCGATATCAAGAAGTCAAAACCCCGGTCAAACTTCCCAAAAATTCCTCTTTCGGCAATTCAAGCTAAATTCCACTACGGACCTCCAAATAATTTTTCGGACACGCTCCGAAGTCCAAAATTACCATACGGAGCTATTGAAATCTTCAAAATTCAAATTCGATGTCGTTTACACATAAGTCCGCATCCGGTCACTATTTTAACTTAAGCTCTAAAACTTGGAACTAAGTGTTCCAATTCCTTCCAAAACCTTACTGGACCCGAACCAATTACCCCGGAAATTCACACAATTGTAAAGTACAAATTTTAGAAGTAAATGGGGAAACGGGGTTGTCATACTCAAAACAATCGGCCGGGTCTTTACAAGTGGCCATGAGTAAGTTTTAAAATCTGGTTATCTCACAATTTTTATGCAACCTTTTGATGATGCCAAAAGGGGGAAAAAGGTTGTGCTTTACACTTTGAACAATGATGTTTATAACCTAATGAACCTGGTCCTTGATGATAAGTGATAAAAAGAAAAAATATTTCTAACATTGTGTTGATGTTTAGCTAAGTTGAAATATGGCCTAAGCTTATGGAAGCACAGAATTTGTCATCATCAAAAAGAGGGAATTTGTTGGCCCAAGTAAAGGATAGTTTTAAAAATTGACAAAGGAACTCAGGAATGAACCAGGTCCATCACTGGTAGGCATAGACACGAGCAGATTCAAAGCACGTGAGGTGCACATGCAGGAGATAACCAAAATCTGGCATAATAATAGATATCTCCTAATCGAAAAGATTGCATAATTAATAAGGAGAAGGACTCCTTACTCAACGAGAACATTATCCAAGATAAGGAAAGAGTTAGGAGTTGAGATTAACTAGAACTCTTCCACCAAGGAAGAGTAGTATTAGAACTCTAGTTATTTCTTTATATACTAACTCTATATATCGCAGGATGTTCTCACTCTACATGTAACGCATAAAAGCAGAAGTTAAACCTGAATTGAGAGCAAAATAGCAAGGCATTTTGCAAGCAGTTCGTGTGTGATTCAAGTGTGCGAACCTGAAACTACTTGAACCAGATAGAAGAACTAGTTCCAAGTGTCTGTCTTTTATTCTAGTTCAATTGTAGTAGGTGTTTTCATATTGTACCTTTCATCTTTATCTAGAGGCAATTGTAATAGGTACTCAGAGTATTCAAGTTAGATTTAAATTGAAGTTGTCGCAACAATTAGAGGATGTGTGCCACAACGGGAATAGAGTTAATCCTAGGTTTACAAAAGTGTTTTGTAAATGCAGTTTTTGGCTCAGTGATTTAGTGGAGAGTTTGGAAAAATCCTATTGGGAAGTAGGTCGTGGTTTTTTCACCTTTTGAGCCAGGTATTTTTCACGTAAAATACTTTTGTTCTTTAATTTCTGGATTTATTATTCCGCAACAGTAGTATAAGGAATACATAGAAGAACCAGGTCCTTCCATAATCTGTGCACGTAAAATATTGGACACCACACAAATCACCCTCTCCCTCTTGTGTGGTATTGTAGTTAAAACATCAGTATGTATATCACAGACCCATTTAAGGAAGCAAATTAAGTTGGTAGCATAAATTTACAAGAAGAAGAAGAAGAAAGGAGGTCAAGAATCTAAAGTTCAAAATTTCAAACCCTCAAATTCACAAAAGGAAATCTAAAGCTCAAAATTCTAAAACACCCTCAAACACACAAAAGGAAATCTAAAGCTCAAAACTTTAAATCAAAACCTCACAAAAACTTAACTTTTGGAGAGAGCAGCAGCTAAGCACAAGCGTAAAGTGAAAAAACAATGCACACTGACAACAAAATGAGAATGCATATGTATATATAAGAGTGAAGAAAGTAAGAAAAAGAGTAAAATTCCCAAGAATGGTGTCTAGCAAAAGCAATTGGGGGTTCTGAAAAAAGAGATTAAAAAAATGGAGGTCACAAGGTTTGAAATAAGGATAGTTAGAACTTAGGTCAAAAGGGAGTAATTTTAAATGAAAACAAGCTGTTAGTCAGAATCTATAGTAGAAGCTTTTCTTTTTGTTCTTTGTGCTTTAACTTTCCATTTGAATGCTATGTCAAACACACATAGCACAAAAGTTTTTTTTTTCCCAATTTAGAGTCACACTTGGACTGATTAATCACACTTTCAAAATTAAATAAGAAAGTTATAAACTTTTCTTACAGTTGAACGAGGAGGAGAAATGAAGATCCCTGCAAATTCTTCAGGTATATATCCTCCCTTCTTTCATTATCATATATGCCTTAAAAACATTCATCACTTGAGTGTTAACATTCATAATTTCTTTGTAGTTCTCTTGGTTTTGATTGTGAGCATTCAACATTTGATTGTACTTCTCTTGGAATTAGGAAGAACATGAACTATTATTATAACTTGAAGCTTTCAAATCACTATAACGAGGTTTTATTTGTCCAGAAGCTCTAACAGGAACAACTCCTAATCCCAAGCACCTTACCCTTCCAGAGTGCTCTTTTCCCAGCACCTTACCAGTGGCATCATTTGACGAAATTTCAGACCCATCCACAGTGCTTTGGCTCAATGATAGTTCAATTTTTTCCTAAATACATTATACACCAAAAGCCAGTGTTTTAACTTCAATCAGTGATACAAGTTATAAAAGGAAGACAAGAGAAAAAGAATATCTTTTTCTTTTATAGCAATTACAACATCATAATTTTCATACTTTCCAGCTTCTCATGACTAAATTCTTAAATTAGCAACAAAATAAAAAGTTATGCTCGATTACTAACTTGGACCTCATAAATTGCAGTAATAAAAGTGAATGAAATGAGGACAAACTTCTAATAAACACATAAGTATTATTATGGGAGAAAGAGTAATTGCATTGAGACCTAATCAACTCAGTTTATGACTACCACATCTATCAAATTACCTAGAAAAGGAAGTTACAAATAAAATTGGTTTGGCAGTCTAAGAATAAGTAAATACTCAACCACAAAGTCACCTAAAATATACTAAGATTAAGGTGTTAAAGAAATCATGATTTGACTTTCTGCAAATTAGCCACGCCTTTTGACCTATCTTACAACTGATAAATTAAGAGCCCGTTTGGACATAAGAAATTTTTTTCTTTTTTTCAAAAAAAAATTACTTTTTTTTCGAAATCACCGTTTGTTCATAAAATTTCCAATTTCCACTTGAAGATGCATTTTGGAAATTTTTGAAAATTAAAAAAACTCTAAAAAGTTGTTCTTCAAAATTTTCACTCAAATCACTCATAAAACTTCAAAAACAACTCAAAATTATATTCATGTCCAAACACAACTGTCACGACCCAAAATACCACCCGTCGTGATTGCGCCTATCTCAATACTAGGCAAGCTGACAATCTCAATAAACCACATATTCTTTTAAATTTGAAAAGAGAATGATTAAATTCAGCAGAAGAAATCTCACAAGTACAAATATAAACTCCCAAAACCTGGTGTCACTGAGTACATGAGCATCTAATATGAATACAAGTCTGGAAAATACGTTTTATAATAATCTAAGATCAAATACAGTAAACAAGGAGATAGGGAAGGAGAGACAAGGTTTGCGAAACACGACAGCTACCTCTGAATCTCCAGAAAATTAAATGTGTGAGAGAATCAACACCGCTGTATCCGGAAATACCTGGATCTGCACATGAAGTGCAGGGTGTAGTATGATTACAACCAACTCAGCAAGTAACAATAATAACTAAGGAACTGAAGATAATGACGAGCTACACCGTTATAGTTCATTTTCCGTAATTCCAGCAGAGAGTAGACATGCTATCAATTCCAGCAGTTTAAGTCAAATCAGTTTTATACAGTTCACGTTCATATAATCCGGATATAAAAATCTTTTAGAGAATTTCACAACAATGACAGATAGCAACTAAGTGCAACAACAAATGAAAAGTAAGTACAACCTCTCAGGGCAACAGTTACTCAACTCATCACAACAGCTCAACCACTCGGCTCTCAGCCCTCAGCACTCACACTCAATGGGTACCCACGCTCACTGGGGATGTACAGACTCCGGAAGGGCTCCTACAACCCAAACGCCATAATCCGCACGGACAACTCACGTATTGCACGGATAACTCACATGCTATAATATCCTGCACGGACAACTCACGTGATATAGTATCCTTACCTCACCGGCAGGCCCTCGGCCTTACTCAATCCTCAACCTCTCTAGTCTCTAGGATTTCGGAAATCACAAAGATCAATCCAAACAAAGATAACATAGTGTATCAACAAAATCAAGGAAGACCGAGGTATGATACGCAAGTAAAATTATGACTGAGTATAAGACAGCAATTAGCAAATAATTCAACAAGTACACGACTTATGCGGGTCCCAACAGTACTATCACATAGCCTAAACATGATTTCTAACCTGATTTGCAGTCAAATTTCTTTAACACATAGAGAGAATATAACTAACAATAAATTATTCAACTATACAGTTTCCACGGGACAGACCAAGTCACAATCCCCTCAGTGCATGCCCACACGCCCGTCACCTAGCATGTGCATCACCTCCAAAATAATCACATGACATAAAAATCCGGGGTTTCATACCCTCAGGACCAGATTTATAACTGTTACTTACCTCAACACGTGGAATTCTTATTCTGTAATGTCTTTTCCTCGTGAATTGGCCTCCAAACGCCTCGAATCTAGCCATAAATAATTTGATTCAGTCAATAAATTTTATTGGAATTAATTCCATAAGAAAATGCAAGTTTTCCATAAAAATCCAAAATTTAGCTCAAAAATCGCTCGTGGGGCCCACGTCCCGAAATCCGACGAAACTTATAAAATTTGACAACCCATCCAATTACAAGTTCAACCATACTAATTTCACTCAAATCCGACTCCGAATCGACACCGAAATCTCAAAAATTTGTTAATATGAGATTTCTAAAATTTTCCCAAATATCAATCTCAAAACACTAATTACATGGTGACAACAATGATAGATTCGTGTATATTGACCAAATCCGAGTTAGAATCACTTACCCCAATGTTTTTCCTTGAAAATCTATCAAAAATCGCCTCTCCTCAGGCTCCAATTTGTCAAAAATGGCGAATGGGACGAAGTCCCCTGCTTTAC
Organism: Nicotiana otophora; assembly: GCA_000715115.1. Lineage (NCBI taxonomy): Eukaryota > Viridiplantae > Streptophyta > Magnoliopsida > Solanales > Solanaceae > Nicotiana > Nicotiana otophora. The sequence goes on along the minus strand of AWOL01S0000096.1, from coordinate 20,439 downwards.
AATTCTTCCCAGGCAGCCCTCGATCCTGCCTCAATCTTGGCCTTCGATCATGGTCCTCGATTCTGACCATCGATCCTGGCTTCGATCATGGCCCTCGACCCTAGCCTTCGATCATGGCTTTGATCCTGGCTTCGATCATGGCCCTCGGCCCTGGCCTTCGATCATGGCTTAGATCCTTGCTTCGATCATGGCCCTCGACCCTGGACTTCGATCATGGCCCTCAATCCTGGGCTCGATTTTGGGCTCGATATCTGGGCTCGATTTTTGGGCCCCCCCCAATTTCCAGCAGAAGAAAATTGCAGCAGCTATTTTAGTCCAACCTTTGATTTGTTAACCATCCGAAACTCACCCGAGACCCTCGGGACCTCAACTAAATACACCAACAAGTCCTATAACATCATACAAACATAGTCGAGTGTTCAGATCACATCCAACAATGTTAGAAACACGAATCACACATAGATTCAAGCCTAATGAACTTTAAAATTTCTAATTTCTACAAACGACGCCGGAACCTATCAAATCACGTCCGATTGACCTCAAATTTTGCACACAAGTCATAAATGACATAACTTAGGTATTTCAATTTTCAGAATTGGATTCAGACCCCGATATCAAAAAGTCAACCCTCCTGTCAAACTGTTCAAAAATTCAACTTTCGCCATTTCAACCTAATCCCTCTACCGACCTCCAAATAATTTTCCGGACAAGCTCCTAAGTCAAAATCACCATACGGAGCTATTGGAATTATCAAAATTTAAATCCGAGGTCATTTACATATAAGTCCACATTCAGTCAACTTTTGTAACTTAAATTGTCAATTGTGAGACTAAGTGTCTCGTTTCACTCCGAATTCCTTTCGAACCCGAACCAACTAACCCGGTAAGTCATAAAATAACTGTAAAGCATAAATTGAGCAGTAAATGGGGGATCGGGATTATAATACTCAAAACGACCGGCCGAGACATTACATTCTCCTCCACTTAAACAAACGTTTGTCCTCGAACGAGTTTAGAATCATACCTGGAGTCTCAAATAGGTATGGATATTTGCTCTGCATCTCCTGTTCAATCTCCCAAGTAGCTTCTCTGACTGGCTGACCTCTCCACTGTACCTTCACTAATGGTATGCTCTTTGACCTCAACTTCCAAACTTGTCGGTCTAAAATAGCCACTAGCTCCACATCATAAGTCAAATTATCGTCCAGCTGTACTGTACGGAAATCCAGAATATGAGATGGATCCCCGACATACTTTCGGAGCATGGATACATGGAACACTGGATGAACACTTGATATACTAGGTGGCAAAGCAAGTTCTTAAACCACCTCCCGAATTTTCTTAAGTATCTCAAAAGGTCCAATATACCGAGGGCTCAACTTGCCCTTCTTCCCGAACTTCAACACACCCTTCATAGGTGAAAGCTTAAGTAGAACCTTCTCCCCAACCATGTAAACAACATCACAAACCACCCCGTTGGCATAACTCTTCTGTCTAGACTGCGTCGTGCGAAGCCGTTCCTGAATCACTTTGACCTTCTCTAAAGCATCTTGAACTAAGTTAGTACCCAATAGCCTAGCCTCACCCGGCTCAAACCAACCCATCGGAGACTGGCACCGTCTCCCATACAAAGCCTTATACAGAGCCATCTGAATGCTTGAATGGTTGCTATTATTATAAGCAAACTCCGCGAGTGGCAGAAATTGATCCCATGAACCCCCAAAATCAATGACACATGTTGTACTCAACTGAACCTGGGTGCCCAATTCTCGCTGCACTGCTCTCCAAAACTGTGATGTATACTGCGTGCCCCGATCTGAAATGATGGACACATTGCACACCGTGTAGGCGGAGCGAACAATCTCGCGGATATAAATCTCAGTCAACCGCTCCGAAGAATAATTGGTACCAACTGGAATAAAATGCGCGACCTTAGTCAAATGATCTCCAATCACCCAAACCGCATCAAACTTCCTCAAAGTCTGTGGAAGCCCAACTACGAAGTCCATGGTAATACGCTCCCATTTCCACTCTGGAATTTCAACTCTATGAAGCAATCCTCCCGGTCTCTGATGTTCATACTTCACCTGTTGACAATTTAAACACCGAGCTATAAATCCAACTATACCTTTCTTCATTCTCCTCCACCAATAGTGCTGCCTCAAATCTTGATACATCTTCGTGGTACCTGGATGAATAGAGTACTACGAACTGTGAGCTTCCTAGAGAATGAACTCACGCAACCCATCTACATTAGGCAAACATAACCTGCCCTGCATCCGTAATACACCGTCATCTCCAATAGTGACTTCCTTGGCATCACCGTGCTGAACCGTGTCTTTAAGCACAAGCAGATGTGGATCATCATACTGGCTCTCTCTGATGCGATCATATAAAGAAGACCGAGAAACCACACAAGCCAAAACTTGATTCGGCTCTGAAATATCCAATCTAACAAACTGATTAGCCAAGGCCTGAACATCTAAGGCTAAAGGCTTCTCTGTTACCGGTAAGTACGCTAAGCTGTCCAAACTCTCTGCCTTATGACTCAAGGTATCGACCACTATATTGGCCTTTCCAGGATGATAGAGAATGGTGATATCATAATCCTTAAGAAACTCCAACTACCTTAGCTGCTGCAAATTAAGATTCTTCTGTTTAAACAAATGTTGTAGACTCCGATGATCAGTATATACCGCACACTGGACATCGTACAAGTAATGCCGTCAAATTTTCAGGGCATGAACAATAGCTATTAAATCAAGATCGTGGACCTAGTAATTCTTCTCATGTGCCTTTAACTATCTGGACACATAGGCAATCACCCTACTATCTTGCATAAGCACTGCACCGAGACCAATACGCGATACGTCACAATACACAGTATAAGACTCTTAACCTGTAGGCAACACCAATACTGGAGTTGTAGTTAATGCTGCCTTGAGCTTGTGAAAGCTCTCTTCACACTCATCGACCAGCTGAACGGAGCACCTTTCTGGGTCAATTTAGTCATATGCGATGCAATAGACGAGAAACCCTCCATGAAGTGACGATAATAACCGGCCAAGCAGAGAAAACTCCGAATCTCAGTAACTGAAGATGGCCTGGGCCAACTCTGAATTGCCTTTATTTTCTTCGGATCCATCTTAATTCCTTCAATAGACACTCTATTTCCCAAGAATGCCACCTAACTGAGCCAGAACTCACACTTAGAGAATTTGGAATAAAGTCTCTCCTCTCTCAGCCTCTGTAATACAATACCCAAGTGTTGTGCATGCTCCTCCCGGCTACGTGAGTACACCAGGATATCATCAATAAATGCTACGACAAATGAATCAAGATATGGATGGAATACACTATTCATCAAGTACATAAATTTTGTTGGGGCATTGGTTAGCCCAAAAGACATCACAAGAAATTCATAGTGGCCATAACGAGTTTTGAATGCCGTCTTTAGAATATCTGAATCCCGAATTTCAGCTGATGATACCCAGATCTCAAATCAATTTTGGAGAACACCCTCGCTCCCTGAAGCTGGTCAAATAAGTCATCAATACACGACAAAGGATATTTATTCTTGATTGTAACTTTGTTCAACTGCCTATAATCGATGCACATCCGCATATTACCATCTTTCTTTTTCACAAACATAACCGGTGCACCCCAAGGTGACATGCTAGGCCTAATAAACCCCTTTTCAAGGAGTGCATGAAGTTTCTCTTTCAATTATTTTAACTCAGCCGGTGCCATACGGTCCAGAGGAATAGAAATGGGCTGAGTACCCTGTACCAAGTCAATACCAAAATCAATATCCATGTCGGGTGGCATACTCGGCAGGTCTGCAGGAAATACATCCGGAAAGTCTCGCACGACCGGTACTTAATCAATAATAGGAGTATCTACATCCACATCTCTCACAAAGGCCAAATATGACAAACATCCCTTTCCAGCCATACGTTGGGCCTTAAAATAAGAAATTACCCTACTAGGAACAAACTCTAGAGAACCTTTCCGTTTAGCCTTTGGCAATCCCGGCGTTGTCAATGTCACGGTTTTTGAATGACAGTCCATAATAACATGACATGGAGACAACCAATCCATACCCAGGATTATATCGAAATCAACCATACCGAGTAATAAGAGATCAACTCGAGTCTCCAGTTCCCCAATAATTATCACACACGACCGATACACACGATCCACAATAATAATATCGCCCACTAGTGTAGATACACAAACAGGTGAAACTAAGGACTCACAGGGCATATTCAGATAATGAGAAAAATACGATGATACATATGAATAAGTGGAACCAAGGTCAAATAATATAGAAGCCACCCTGTGGCACACTGAAATAATACATGTGATCACTGCATCTGAAGAAACAACATCTGGCATGGCAGGAAAAGCATAGAAGTAGGTCTGACCGCCACATGACCGGCCTTCCCCTCTTGGGAGACCCTTAGCTTCATGACCCCTACCCCAAGCTGGCTGGGTGGTTGGTCTAACTGTTGGTGCTGGTGCCATCGGTCGAGAACTCTGTTGTAGAGCCCCACTCAACAACCTAGGATATTCTCTCTTGAAATGACCCAATTCTCCGCACTCGAAACAACCCATCCTCTGACGGAACTGCTGCTCCTGATAACCCGAAGAATTACCTGTAGAAGCCTGAGCGGACGAGGCATGATAAGAACTCTGTGCTGGTAGTACGCTGAATGAAGACTGGCCTGAGTGAGAACTGTAGGAACTATGGCTAGCTGATGCACCATGATGAATGGGATGACCCATCTGAGCATGTTTGTAAAAATGACCCCTACCCCGGTAAAACTGACCCCCTGAAGGAACACCGCTGAAATCACCTGAACCACGAGGCCTCTTAGCCTTCCTTTCAACCCGCTCCTAACTGCGAACCATCTCAATCTGACGAGCAATGTCGACAACCTCATCGAAAGTAGAACCAGGCATTCTCTCTCTAGTCATGAGTAATCGCAGCTGAAAAGTGAGGCCATCTATAAACCTCCTAATCCTCTCCCTATCTGTGGAAATCAATCAGATAGCATGACGGGCCAATTCTGAAAATCTCATCTCATACTGTGTCACGGACATATCACCCTGATGAAGCTTCTCAAACTACCTGTGCAGCTCCTCTCTGCGGGACTGAGGCACGAACTTCTCCAGGAATAGACCGGAGAACTACTTCCAGGTAAGAGGTGTTGCGCCGACCGGCCTACACCTATCGTAAGCCTCCCACCATCTGAAGGCAGCAAAAACAAACTGAAAAGTAGTAAACGAGACCCTACTGGTCTCCAGAATACCTGCTGTCTGAAGCATCCGTTGACACTTATCCAGAAAACCCTGAGCATCCTTTGACTCAGCACCGCTAAATAGTGGAGGTCGAAGCCTCTCAAATCTCTCAAGTCTCCTCTGCTCATCATCTTCCATAACAGGAACTACTGGGCCTGAGCAGCTGCAACCACTGGGCTGGTAGTGCCCCCGGTATATGAAGTCCCAGTGCTACCTGGTCTGGAGTACGGGCAACAGGGGTATGAGTACCTCCCCCGGCCTGAGAAGTGGCAGGTGCGGCCTGAGCCGAAACCACCCGAGCAAGACCAGTGCAAACTGTCAATATCTGGGACAATGCCTCCTGAAGGCCTGGAATCTCAATAGGCACAGCTGGTGCCTGAGTTGGTCCTGTCGGCTCCGCTATATCAGGAATCTGCTCCTGAGCTGGAGCAACTGGTGGTACTATAGGTGCTGGTCCAACTGTGGTACAATCTACACCTCAGCCCCGACCCCTACCACGGCCCTGGCCTCTCGCAGCCCTAACTGGTGGCACTGGTAGCTGACCATCCGATCCGGTAGTACGTGTTCTCACCATCTGTGAGATAATAGAATAACAGAAATTTAGTTTCTGAAATCAACAAATTCGCACGACATAATACAAGAAAGTGAAATTTTCTTAAGGGTTCTACAGCCTCTCGAAGATAAGTACAAAAGTCTCCGTATCGATCCGCAAGACTCTACTAAACATGTTCATGACTCGTGAGACCTATGCAACCTAGGCTTTGTTACCAACTTGTCACGGCCCAAAATTTCACTCGTCGTGATGGCACCTATCTCAACACTAGGCAAGCCGACAATCCCAATAAACTACGTATTCTTTTAAATTTGAAAAGAGAGTGATTAAATTCAACGGAAGAAATCTTACAAGTACAAATATAAATACTCCCAAAACCTGGTGTCACTGAGTACATGAGCATCTAATATGAATACAAGTCTGAAAAATATGGTCTATAATAATCTCAGACCAAATACAGTAAATAAGGAGATAGGGAAGGAGAGACAAGGTCTGCGAAACACGACAGCTACCTCTGAGTCTCCAAAAAATTAACTGTGTGAGAGAATCAACACCGCTATATAAGGAAACAACTGGATCTGCACACGAAGTGCAGGGTGTAGTATGAGTACAAGGAACTCAGCAAGTAACAATAATAACTAAGGAACTGAAGATAATGACGAGCTACACAGTTATAATTCATTTTCAGTAATTCCAGCAGAGAGTAGATATGCTATCAATTCCAGCAGTTTAAGTCAAATCAATTTTATACAGTTCAAATTCATGTAATTCGGATATAATTTTTTTTTAGAGAATTTCACAACAATGATAGATATACATAACAGAGTCACAACGATAGACATGGTCTACTACAACAGAGTCTCCTACCGGTGTAGATACACATACAGTAGCACTTAGAGAATCACAAGGCACAACCATATATGATGCAAAATAGGAGGACACATAGGAATAAGTAGATCTTGGATCAAATAGAACTGAAGCATCTCTATGGAAAACTGAAATAATACATGTGATCACAACATCAGATGACTAGGCCTCAGGCCTAGCTGGAAAAGCATAAAATCGGGGCTGGGCCCCACCACTCTGAACTGTGTCTCTAGGACGGCCTCTAACTGGCTGGCCTCCACCTCTAACGGTCTGACATCCACCTCTAATGGCCTGACCTCCACCTCTAGCTTCCTGACCCCTACCTCTAACTGGCTGAGCAGGCGGTGAAGCAACCGGTGTTGGTATGATGGCACGAGTATCTTATCGAGATCTATTATTCAACAACCTAGGGTAATATCTCCTGATGTGACCAATGTTCCCAGACTCATAACATACATCCCGATGCCGTGGCTACTGAAGCTGACCCGAACGAGCCGGATAACCGTTGTAGTGACTCAGGAGTGGTGGTGCACTGATAGGAGCTGAATTTGCACTAAATGCTGGTTGCCCAGACTAAGGCATAATTAGACCGTGACTCCCTGAAGCACCGGGAGATGCTTGAAGTGCTGAATGAAATGGTCTGGGAGGATGACCCCTACCAAAATTACCCCTGCCTCCAGACGAGGCACCACTGAAACCACCAAACTGATGAGGCCTCTTATCAGATCTCTTCCCTCTCTCCTGTGCAAGAACTATCTCAATCCTCCCCGCGACATTAGCACCCGCCTGAAAGGAAATCTCACTTCCGGTTTCCTTGGCCATCTGAATCCTGATATGGTAAGTGAGTCCCTCAATAAACCTCCTCACTCTCTCTCCCTCAGTAGGTAGTAAAAGGAGAGCATGACGAGCTAAATCCACAAAATAGGACTCACACTGAGTAACAGTCATACTGCCCTGCTGTAGATGCTCAAAGTGTTTGCGGTAATCCTCTCTCAGTATGATAGGAAGGAACTTCTCCAGAAATAGCTGCGAGAACTGCTCCCAGGTAAGTGCAGGTGGTCCAACTAGTCTGGTCAATATATAATCTCTTCACCACCTCTTCGAGGAACCCGTCATCTGAAATACAGCAAAATCAACCCCATTGGTCTCAACTATACCCATGTTCCGCAGCACCTCATGGCAGCGGTCAATAAATTCTGTGGGTCCTCAGAAGGTGTACTACTGAAGTGAACTGGAAAGAGCTTAGTAAACTTATCCAGTCTCAATAAAGCCTCAAAAGACATGGCGGCTCTATCACCGATCTGTGCAGCAACAACTAGCTGAACTACCCCAACTGGCGTGGCTGCTGGAGCCTGATTCTGGGGAGCCATTTGCTCCGAAGCGGGGGTAGTGGGAGTTTGTGCTCCTCCCCCAGCCTGTGAGACAGCTGGTGCCATTGAAAATATACCATTATGGGCCATGCCCTCCATAAGACTCACCAAACGGGCTAGAGCGTCTTGAAGCACTGGAGCAGATATGAATCCTTCCGAGACCTGAACTGGTCCAACTGGTATAGTCTTAACTGGAACCTCCTCATGAAGATCCACCTGAGGTTCTACAACAGGTGCTACTGATCGAGCTCTAGACTAAGCTCTACCTCTTCCTCTGCCTCTAGCATGGCCTCGGCCTCGACCTCTACCCCTGGCCATAGTTGCCATCGGGGGCTCTGGTCCCTATCCGTCGGTAGATGTATTATGTTTCTCGCCATCTGCGAGAGAATAAGAATAGAATGGTTCAATTATCGATGATAGAATAAAATCGTACGACATGATAAGAAAGAAGTGATATTGTTCCTAAATTTCATAGCCTATGAAAGATAAGTATAGACGCTCCGTACCGATCCTTCAGACTCTACTAAGTTTGCTCATGACTCGTGAGACCTATGTAACCTAGTGCTCTGATACCAACTGTCACGACCCGAAATTTTCACCTTCGGGACCGCGATGACGCCTAACATTTCACTTGCTAGGAAAGCCAATGTTAGAATAATATTAGCCATTTTAAAATAATTTTAAATTAATTAATAACAAAGAAACAAATGGAGAAGTAAAGTTTGAAATGTAATGAATAATCTATAATAATAGCGATGTCTAAATACCATCCCAGAACTGGAGTCATAAGTGCACGAGCTTCTAGAATGATACAAATAAGGGTCTGAATAAAATAAAATTGTCTGAAAGCAAACACACAGCTAAAGTAAAGTAGGCGGGGACTTCAAAACTGCGGACGCTGTGCAGTTATACCTCAAGTCTCCTCTAAGTAACTGAAATCCGAGCAAGTCTATGTACGCCGCTGGGACCAACTCCGAAATCTGCACAAGAAGTGTAGAGTGTAGTATCAGTACAACCGACCCCATGTACTGGTAAGTGCCGATCCTAACCTCGATGAAGTAGTGACAAGGCTAAGGCAGGTCACTTATATTAACTCGTACGCAATAATAGTAATAACCACAATAATAGAAATAAATCAGGTCACTCATTTTAATAGCTGAAGCCAACTCAGCAGTCATAACCAATTATTATTTCAATCAATTTCCATTGCGGCGTGCAAGCCGATCCCACAATATATTCATATTCAATTCTGTTGCGGCGTGCAACCCGTTCCTCCAATATATTCATTTCAATCAATTCGGTTGCGGCGTGCAACCTGATCCCCCAATATAGACTTTTAAATAAATCTGTTGCGGCGTGTAATCTGATCCCCCAATACAGACTTTTAAATAAGTCTATTGCGGCGTACAATTCGATCCCTCAATATAGACTTTTAAATAAGTCCGTTACTGTGTGCAATCCGATCCCCCAATATAGATCTACTTTCATTTTTGTTGCGGCGTACAATCCGATCCCCTAATATATTTTAACAACTCATAAATGTAATACAAATTTCTCCAATAAATACCACGTTTAATGAGAAACTATTAAGCATCAAGGCATACAATTATTATAATTTATTTATGAACAATCAATGACAAGTAGCAATTAATTATGGAAATCATGGAAAAAATAGGTAGTTTAATATTTAGTATAGTAAATGTCAAATAGCAATTAAGACATATAAGTTAAATAAGCATGTGACAACTATTGCAGGAATTCAAGTATTAATATTTGACAAGGAATATGAGTGAAACAATTAATATAATAATTACTTCATGATTTAAAACGATTTATGATTTTTCAAGTAATTATGCAAACAATTAATTTAATGACATATAGACACTCGTTACCTTGCCTATACGCCATACACATGCATCTCTCATAACAAATAATTTAAAGGTTCTATTCCCTCAAGTCATGATTAACCACGACACTTACCTCGCTTGCAACCAAATTACAAGTTTCCAATACACCCTTGCCTCGCGAATTAGTGTCCGAAATCCTCAAATTTAGTCATAACTAATTCAATATATTCAATACAAATTGTAGGAATTAATTCCACACGAATTTACTAATTTTTCCGGATTAAAATTCGAAATTTATTTTAAAAATCAACCGTGGGGCCCACGTCTCGAATCTAGAAAAATCGTACTTAATCCGAATACCCGTTTCGAGACGAGTCCAACTATACAAAAATAACCAAATTCCGACATCGGATTGGCTTTCAAATCCTCATGTTACATTTTTGGAAGATTTTATAAAAATATGATTTTTCTTCCATAAATTCACGGATTCATGATGTAAATGAATATGGAATCATGAAATATAATCAATATAGGATAAGGAACACTTACCCCAATTTTTTCCCGTACAAATCGCCCAAACATTCGCCTTACCCGAGTTCAAAATGACCAAAATGAGAAACAAATCTCGGAAGCCTTCGTTTTTAACATTGCCTAGGCATTTCCGCACCTGCGAGCTCGCATTTGCGAGAAAAATCTCGCATCTGCGAAATGGCTTGCCCAATGTGTGTCCGCATTTGCGGAACTTGAGCCGCATTTGCGGCTGCGCAGATGAGCATGAAAGAGCCACGGAAGCGGTGCTATCCGCATTCGCGATGGCTGAGCCGCAGAAGCGAGACCGCACCTGCGCTCCAAAAGTCGCAGGTGCGAAACATCAGAACCAGAACTAGTAGTTTTTCGCAAAAATGATACAAAAACTCATCTGAAACTCACCCGAGCCCCTCGGGACCTCGTCCAATTATACCAACCAGTCCTGTAATATAACACGGACTTACTCGGGGTCTCAAATCATATTAAACAACATCGAAATTACAATTCACACCTCGATTCGAACTTTTGAGTTTCAAACTTTTTAATTTACAAAACTTGTGCCGAAACATGTTAAATGAATCCGGAATGACTTCAAATTTGGCACACAAGTCATAAATGACATAATGGAGCTATTTTAATTTTCAGAATCGAATTCTGACCTCAGTATCAAAAAGTCAAATCCGTGGTCAAACTTTTGGAAATCTTTAGCTTTTAAATTACTAGTTTTTCGTTAAATAGATATAACTTCAACTAGGGACCTCTAAATTGAATTCCGGGTATACACCCAAGTCTCAAATTATAATACGGACCTATCGGAACTTTTAAAACACCGATCCGAGTTCGTTTGCTCAAAATATTGACCAAAGTTAACTCTGTTGAGTTTTAAGGCTCTATTTCACATTTTAATCTATTTTTCACATAAAAACTTTCCGAAAAATTATACGGGCTGCACACGCAAGTCGAGGAGTGTTAAATAATACTTTTTGATGTCCTAGAATACAAAATTAATTATCAAATTTAAAGATGACCTTTTGGGTCATCACACTCAGTCCTCAACCTCTCTAGTCTCTCGGCTCTCGGAAATTATAAAGATCAATCCAAACATAGATAACATAGTGTATTAACAAGATCAAGAAAGACTACGGTATGATACGCAAGTAAAATCATGACAGAGTACAAGACAACAATTAGCAAATAATTCAATAAATACGCGACCTCTGCAGGTCCCAACAATACTATCACATAGCCTAAGCATGATTTCTAACCTGATTTGCAGTCAAATTGCTTTAACAAATAGAGAGCATATAGCTAACAATAAATTATTCAACTATATAGTTTCCACGGGACAGACCAAGTCACAAATCCCCTCGGTGCATGCCCACACGCCCGTCACCTAGCATGTACATCACCTACAAAATAATCACATGACACAAAAATCCGGAGTTTCATACCCTCAGGACCAGATTTATAACTGTTACTAACCTCAGCCCGTGAAATGTTTATTCTGTAATGTCTTTTCCTCATGAATTAGCCTCCAAACGATTCGAATCTAGCCATAAATAATTCAATTCGGTCTATAAAATTTATTGGAACTAATTTCATAAGAAAATGCAAGTTTTCCATAAAAATCCGACATTTAGCTCACAAATCGTCAGTGAGGCCCACGTCTTGGAATCCAACGAAACACAAAACAATCCGACAACCATTCTCATCAGATGAGTCGCTTGAGGTAGGGCAAAAATTGAGTCGCCTGAGGCAGGTCCCTGTTCGCGGTCGAGAAGACTACCACCATTCTCATCAGATGAGTCGCTTGAGGCAGGGCAAAAATTGATGCATGTAACTTTATGCATTTAGCTGAGTCATGATCAGAGAAACGACATATACACCCACATATTGCTTGTTACAACAAAATTTAGAACCAATCACTGATTACTAGTTACTAACAACAACAACAACCCAATATAATTTTACTAATGGGGTCTGAGTAAGGTAATTTGTATGCAGACCTTACCCTTACCATGGGGTAGAGAGGCTATTTCCGATAAATCCTCGACTCCCTCCCTCCAAGAACTCCCCACCTTGCTCTTGGGGTGACTCGAACTCACAAGCTTTTAGTTGGAAGTGGAGGGTGCTCACCACTAGAGCAACCCACTATTGTCTTACTAGGTACTAAATGATTGCAAATTTGATGGAAGAAATTAAAAACTTACACATATCTCTTTTGCCGCCTCATTAACATATGATCCATCTTTATTCCCATGTGTAGCGAGATAAAGTTATCCTTGTCCAAGCTTTTGTCTAGTCTCAGCCATCTATAAATAAAAAAGTTAAAGTGGCATTAACTTAACTAACTAGGAACAATTGCTAGTTTAATTAAAGCTTCCAAAATGAATTAATACCATTTTAGCCCTTCTTCTGGAATTAGGTTTGGAGCCACCGATATATGAAACAATTTGTTTTTTCCGAATTTCAGCATTTCTTTTACAAGTTTCCTTACAAAATGATATCAAGAATTACACATACTTGTGTATTGTATACTTGTAAAACCATAATATCTGTTTAACGAAAGAACAAAGGCACAGACGACGCCAAGTGAAGGAAGAACGTTGTAAAAAAAAATAAACCGACATATTGTACTTTGGAGATCAAGAAAATTGTAAGTCTGGGAATTGTCAAGCTTACAACAGCATGCCAAGATTATCAGTTCCTACTTGATTTACAAACACAGTTTCATGTAATCTTTACAAAAAACACCCCACTTTACATTACTAGAAAACTGGCAAAATTCGTCCACAAAATACCGACCGAAATCGGTCCGAAAAACCCCGACGGAAATCGGTCCGAAAATAAGTAAATTGGTCGTAAAAGTCAAAAAACATATTTCTGACAATGAAAATAGCGGCCCCACAACAAATATATAATAATTCCGATCGATTTCGGTCGGAAATTGGTCAATATTTGACCAAGACCTAATCATACTTGCATATTATCTACAAAAATAATTTTTCATTAAACAATTCAAATATACCGACCGATTTCGGTCGGTATATTTGAAATTATTCTTTACAAAATTTATATATATATAATTTACTAACCGAAATAAACTTTAATTAAATTTTTTCAACTGAGATAGGTCGGTTTTTGTCAGTTTATATAAATAGCTAAAAATATACTGGCATATTATCTACAAAAATAATTTTTAATTAAAAAATTTCAAATATACCGACCGATTTCGGTCGATATGTTTGAAATTATTCTTTCCCGCCCAAGGCAATTGGTTTTTTAAGATAACAAAAATTATATATATATAATTTACCAACCGAAATAAGTTTTAATTAAATTATCCCGACCGGGTTCGGTCGAAAATACAATTTTAAAATAATTACAATATAAATTTTATGAAATTACCGACCGAAGTCGGTCGGTTTTCGTCAATTTATATAAATATCTTTTAAATAAATAATATTTAATACTTAATTGATATATGTGTGTGTGTATGTGTGTTTTTAAATTACTTTTATATGGGCATTATATCCTATCTCTCTCTCTCTCTCTCTCTCT
>AWOL01S0000095.1:33412-51559 GCA_000715115.1 Nicotiana otophora | reverse complement strand
AGTAATTCAAGCCATCTTCTCTGCCTCAGATTCAATTCTTTCTGTTTGAAAATATATTGAAGGATTTTATGGTTCATGAATATATCCACATGGACCCCATATAAATAATGACGCCAAATTTTCAATGCAAATACCATTGCTGCAAGTTCAAAATCATGTGTTGGATAGTTCTTTTCATGATTCTTGAGTTGCTTAGAAGCATAAGCTATCACCTTCACATGTTGCATTAATACACACCCAAGCCTGATTCTTGAAGCATCAAAATATACCACAAATCCATCTATACCCTATGCTAGAGTCAACACCGGTGTCGTAGTCAATTTTGCTTTCAATTCTTGGAAACTCTTTTCACTAGTCTCTGACCATTGGAACATAATTGCCTTCTGCGTCAATTTAGTCAATGGAGAGGCAAGAGTAGAAAACCCCGCGACGAACATTCTGTAATATCCAGCTAAGCCTAAGAAACTGTGAATCTTTGTTGGAGTTGTAGGCCTCGGCCAATGCTTCATACTACAATTTTCTGAGGATCAACCTTAATTCCTTCATTAGAGACAACATGACCCAAGAATATGACCGACTCGAGCCAAAATTCACATTATGAAAACTTTGCATATAATTTGTGCTGATGCAGGGTATGCAGAACTACCCTAAGATGGTCAGCATGGTCCTCCTGACTTCGTGAATATACAAGAATATCGTCAATGAACACTATCACAAATAAGTCAAGGAATGGCTTAAAAATGCGATTCATAAGATCTATGAAGGCTGCTGGGGCATTTGTTAGCCCAAAAGACATCACCAGAAATTCAAAATGCCCATACCGGGTCCTAAAAGTTGTTTTCGAAATATCTCACTCCATGATCTTCAATTAGTGATACCCAGACCTTAAATCAATTTTGAAGAAGTACCTAGCACCTTGCAATTGGTCAAACAAAGTCATCTATCCTTGGTAGTGGGTACTTATTTTTTAATGGTTCCTTATTAAGCTGCCGATAGTCAATACACATCCTTAGTGACACATCTTTCTTTCTTACAAAAAGGACCGGTGCCCCCCAAAGCGACACACTCGGCCGGATGAAACCCTTTTCTAACAAATCCCTTCATTGTTCCTTTAGCTCCTTCAATTATGCCGGTGCCATTCTGTAAGGTGGAATAGATATAGGATGTGTGTCTGGCAGGACATCAATTCCAAAATCATTCTCCCTATATGGTGGGATCCTAGGGAGTTCATCTGGAAAGATTCCCGAAAATTCATTCACAACAGGCACAGACTCAAGTGTAGGTGCCTCAGCATCGGTGTTCGTAACCCGGACCAAATGGTAAATACATCTCCTGTTGATCATCTTTTGGGCCTTAAGGTAGGAAATAAACCCACCCTTTGGCACCAAATCATCACCCTTCCACTCAAAAACTGGCTCATTTGGAAATTCAAACCTTAGAGTTCTGGTTCGGCAATCAAGCTTGGCAAAACATGAATAAAGCAAATCTATCCCCATTATCACATCAAAATCGACCATTCCCAATTCACTAAGATCGGCCCCGGTGTCCCGACCACGCAACGTGACAACACAATCCCTATAAACCTGTGCGGCTAAAATAGACTCACCAACCGGAGTAGATACAGAGAATGGCTCATAAAGCTGTTCTGGTTCTATCCCAAATTCCATAGCAACATAAAGTGTGACATATGACAAAGTGGAACCGTGATCAATAAGAGCATATATATCATGAGATTGGACGGTTAATATACCTGTGACAACATCTGGAGAAGTCTTTGAATTATGGCGACCCCTCATGGCATAGAAACGGCTGGATCCTCCCGAACTCTGTGCTCCACCCCTAGCTGCACCACGCCCTGCGGTGTTGGAGTGCCTTAACTGGAGGAGGTGATGCGGATGTAGTAGCTACAGAATTGTCTGGTTGTGCCATGCCCATGCCCGTACCCTGGCGGGACGAAAGACAATCCCTTTGAATGGGACCCCTCAATCCGCATCCGTAGCATATGGGTAAGTCCATGTAGCATATTCCTAGGTGCATCTTTCCAAAACGAGGATATAGGGGCCTCCTCTGCTACTGGAATTTACCACCATGACGCCCCCGCTAATATGAGCCCCTGTTGCTCTTACTGGGCCTAAAACAGCTCTAATGCTGCTGCTGACTAGGCTCTTATGGCGGTGCACTAGCCGAAGACTGAGCAAAGGACTGTGATGGCCCTGACGACCCTCCTCTGAATGTTGACTTTCCACCACCCGAAGAACCACAAAAGTTGCCCTTAGACCGGGCCTTATTACTACCCTCTTGCTCCAGTTTGATCCTTAATTTGTGGGTCTCTATGGCTTGAGCGAATGCCACTATCTTTCCATAGTTCATATCAGAATTCAAGGCAACTGTAGCAGCCTCATAATTACCAAGGGACAAAGGCCCTGTACAAATCGGCGCACTCTAGCCTCCATAGTGGGCAACATGTAAATAGCATACTTAGACAGGTACGCGAATCTCATATGGTAAACCCACATACTCAGGCTACCTTGCCTCAAGTTCTCAAACTCAGCAGCACGTGCTGCCTTAGTCTCGACAGGCAAGAAATGATCAATGAAGTCATCGGTAAACTCACCCCACCTCGCCGGAGGGCTCCCTTCTTCACGGGACTCCTCCCATAGTTCAAACTAAGAATATGGCACCTCTTTCAGGCGGTAGGAGGCCAATTCCACCACCTCTGTTTCAGTAGCACGCATAACTCTGAGAGTCTTGTGCATCTCATCAAGGAAATCCTAGGGATTTTCCTCTGGGTTAGTACCCGCGGACACTGGAGGATCCAACTAGAGAAACCTATTCACCCTGGAATTAGTAGAATCCCCTGGCTGACTTGAAGAAGTAGGTGCAACATTTGGCCTCTGGGCTTGGGAAGCCACTATTTGAGCCAATATATGTATGGCTCATCTAAGATCAATATCAGAAACACCAGAATCAGAAGCTGGAACTGGAGGTGGAACTGGTATATCAGTTGGAGGAACTGTTGTACCTTCAGGAGGTGTAGGGACTGGTGCGGTATGATCAGTTGCAGTAGAGTCAGGCAGTGTAGTAACTGGAGGAATATCCTCACTCGTTGGGTGCTCACCCGCATTATCTATCATAGGATCAACTGTCACTCCTAGGGTGACATTGGCTCTTTGGCAAGTTCTTGTCTTCTTCTTAGGTGCCATGTACTGAATAATAGAGCAACTCAGGAGTTAAAGGAGGAACAATCTTACAACCAGTTTTATCGCATGATCAAGAACATGAAAGAAGGGTATTATTCCTAAATGCCCATGTAGCATCCTAATTATGGATGTGGTCGACAACACACCGATAATAAGGACTCTACTAGACACAGCTCCGAGACATCCTAGGACACATTAAAACCTTAGGCTCTCATACCAAGTTTGTCATGCCCCAAAACCAAAGAGTGCGACCGGTGCTCAACCGAGTGAACCCGACCGGGCAAGCCTGTTAGACTACCCAAACTCTTCCACGAATGGAGATAATATATGTTTTCCTTAATTAAATAATAAAGTGGTCATATCTGCAATTACCAATTTCTTACCATAAGTTTCACCATTATTAAAGTCTCAAATGGACAAGTAATACAACCACAACCTAGCATAGTTTGTCTCTCCCAGCACTAATACACAACCCACACTATGTCTACGGAGCCTTTATAGATAAAGAAGAGTACAATGATAATGCCGGCAACAAGGCTCCGGCTATACCTCAAACAGAATACACAAAGTACAAAAGATTCATCACCCCAGAATGAAGTGATGCTCACCAAGTCAGCTGGGAAGAAGGTGCACTACTATCACTGACCAATATCTCCTGTTGTGGAACTACCTGCATCAATTAAAAGATGTAACGCCCCTGGCAAAAGGGACGTTAGTACTATCGAATAGCACTAGTATGTATAACTAAACACCCTCTCAATAGAATGACAAATAATACAAAGAAGATTATTAGAATATCAAAGGAAGCTTTAATCAACATCAAACCTCAATTTAGGATAAAGACACTGTTAAAATTATTTTCCATATCTCACATTGGGAGATTTTTAGTATCGATATACCATTATTCACAATACCAATATTCCCCATACCAATACCACCTTACTCCTAGCACGGAGTCCAATCACGACCCGATCGGCTAGGCTATCTCATTAGAGACATCAACCACAATTACTCTAAATATTAATACCACTGTCTTTAACACGGAGTCCGATCACGACCCGATCGGCTAGGCTATCCATTAGGGACATCAAACATAATTACCATTTCAATTACAATTTCCAGCACAATCACAACCATGTGTGCGGCATGGTGTCCGATCACGACCCGACCGGCTAGGATGTCTTATTTGAGACATCAAACTTTTTATATCAATTATCGCATTTCATATTACTTTCACATCTTTTGATTTCATTGTCACTAGTGGCCATTATTATAAGATCCTTCTTGGCACATTGGCCATATTTAGTATTTCATGCCCACCTTTTTACTTTCTATCATCAACATCATCAACAATAACAACAACAATTAAAATAAAGATATGTAGTAAACATGTGAGCAATTAAGAGTCTAAGGAACATAGAGATATTTCACAAAATTTGGCATAATAGCCTTCGTTTGAATTTAACTTGAAATCGAACATTTCTAATGCACAGCCCATATTTTTAACACATCCTTAGTTGATAACATAACATAAATAAAGCATTTAGAATACTTGTTGAACTTATATCTTTCAACCAATCTTACTCGGAACAACACATTTTATAATGATCCACTCGGGACTTACATAATTCACATAAATATCGTGGGATCCAATTCTAAGAGAAGCGTTTAGCCAACATACCTCAATTGAGCTTCCTTAAACTCTAAAATGTTCCAGAATTCTTAGCAACTTCAATCTATTGTAGAAATATAACAAATTGAATCAAAATTAGGAAGAAGATCATGGTTCTAGCTCATTTGAGCATTTTATCAAACACTAAATGTGCATTAATGTTCCAAGGTCCTTTTATGGAGAATTCCATAATCCCACAAACCAATATTTACCATTGTTAGCTCAACAATCTTCCTACATCCTTTTATAACACATGCATGTAAATAAACAACCCTCCTACCCATAAATGATCTTGCTAATTGTCCATTTCTACATAAAATTCGAAAGTGAGGGTTAGGGTGTAGAATCTTACCTCTAGGATGAAGACCTAGTGAGTTTCCCTTCTTAATCTTCCAAAACATGGGCAAGAATTGAAGAACAATTATTGAAGAATACCTTCAAACTTTAGGGCACTCTCTCTCATTCTAAAATATCACATTATAGCTCAACAATGACCCAAAGAGTGTATTTCACAAAATAGGGTCTGGTTTTAAAAACCCAAAAATGGAGCACCGAAACGGTTCTGTGGTCGCATATGCGACCGTATAGTGGTTATACAGACTGCATATCGGTCGCATAATTGCTGACAAAATGATCAAAAATCTGCCTGTGTATGCAGTCACTATGCAGTCTGCATAACTGTTATGCAGTCGCATAATATACCGCATAACAGTTATGCGGTCACTAGCTGCTGCAAGATTTGTCCCTATCCTGCTCACTTTTGCGGCCATTATGCGGCCCGTAGAGTGATTATGCGGTCGCATAATGGACCGCATAAACATGCTTTTCTGCCAAAAATTTTCCTTTACTTTCCGATACATTGTTCAACCCAAAAGGTCCGATCCGCCTCAACACATAAGCTTATTCCGGCACCATGAAACATTATTTTCTTTGCAAATTTTACCGGGCTTTACACATAAGTACTTAGAAATTTTCCGGGATGTTACAATGACCCGGGAGCATTTCGGCGCCTAATATCAAAAGTTGGTTCTTGAAGAATTTTTATTCTTTAAATATGTCTTGGAGTGGGTTTTGGTGTTATTGAGGTCCAAAGGAATTTTGAGACAGGTAATAGTTTCGTAATGTGATTTAAGACTTGCACGCAAACTTTGGTGTCAATCCGAGTAGTCTAAGTATGTTTCGGCATATTTTGAGTGAATTGAGGAACTTGAAGTTCATAAGTTTGATTCAATTTGTTTTAAGGTGCGATTCTTAGTTTTAATGTTATTTTGGGCATTCCGAGAGTTTGAGCTAGTCCATTTTATGATTATAAACTTGTTGGTATGTTCGGGCGGGGCCTTGAGGGCCCCGAGGGCCCCGAGTATCAATCGGACTTGCGTGAGCGCAGGTGCGGGCTTGCAGGTGCGCTTGGCCAGTCGTAGGTACGGGCTTGCAGGTGCGCTTGGCCAGTCATAGGTGCGGGCTTGCAGGTGCGAGCCATGAGCCATAGAAGCGTGAAATGGAGGGAAGCACAGAATCCACATATGCGGAAGATTGAGCTCACCTACGTGAGCGTAGGTGCGAGAGCCATGGTCGCATGTGCGGCTAGGCTCGCAGAAGCGACCCCACTTGTTCGCACATACGGAGCCTGGCCAGGCAAGGGAAAGGTGCACTTGCGAGGCATTTTCCAGAGGTGCAGGACCGCAGATTTGGCACAAAGCAGCGCAGGTGCGAAAGTCGATGGGCAGTGGGGGTTCATTTAATACGGGACTTAGGCCATCTTTATCACATTTTCTTCCACTCTTGTGCGATTTGAGAGCTTTTAATGAGGTGATTTCGGCCTAGCTTTGTGAGGTAAGTAATTTCTACTTAATGTTAGTTTAATACATAGATTATGGGTAGATGATAACATGGAAATTGGTAGAAATCATGGGTTTAGATGAAAAACCTAGGGTTTAATAAAAATGGGATTTTAACACGAAAATGGTTATGGGACTTAGTGTAAATCATATATTTATGTTCCTAAGGTTATGGATAACAACTTTCTTCGAAACTTTTCGGAATCCGGGAAAGTGGGCCGGGGGGTGAATTTTTAGAATCGTGTTTTTAAGGTTGGGTAACCTCTTTAATAGTTGGAATATGAAATTTTTAGCATGTATTGATTAGTTTATATACTATTTGATTAGTTTGGGATTGATTAGGCACCAACTTGAGGGTGTGAGCGCATTCTTGAACCAAGAAGTACTCTTGAGGCGAGGTAAGTCTCTTTTCTAACCTTGTAAGAGGGAATTAATCCCATAGGTGAATGTAATTAAGAATGTGCTTCTATTTGTGGGGGCGACGTACGCACGAGGTGACGAGAGTCCGTTCGTATCTACTAATTTTGCTATTGTCCATGTAGTCTAGGACCCATATGATGCTATTCTTACAAATTCTTGTACCCAATTTGATAATTTAAGTGCTTAAATCACATTGAAACTTTATAAAGGAAGTTGTACCGTTAATGAGAATTTGGTTTTCTCTGAATAATTTCCCCTTAATAAATCTGAAATTGGTTGTTGTAAATGTATTTTCTTTTTTGTGGAGTAGGCCGAATGCCTTGGTAGCAGATAGATGCATCTATTGTTTGTGTCGTTCGACCCTAGGCAATGCACAGTTTAAATATTATGTTGGATCGGGCCGAACGACCTCGACATAACTTGCGCATGATAAATCTTTGGAACCATTTTGTAATTGATATTGCTTCTTTGGCTCGAGATATAAATTGTTAAATGACGAACAGAATAAATTTGGGACTTAATATTAGTGAAGGGATTATTTACTATTTACTGTTATTGGGTTTTTGTATTCTTCATGTAAGCCATGCTTAATTAATATTTTGACATATTATTGTTAGAGCGTAGTAAGTGTCAAAGTCGACCCCTCACCACTACTTCTTCGAGGTTAGGCTGGATACTTATTGGGTACATATATGTTATGTACTAACGGTACACTTCTGTACTTGATGTGTAGGGTATGAGGCAGGTTCACCTGGTTATCCGTCCGGCATGACTACTTGATCCTGGTTCGAGAGTTCACAATGGGCTGCCCTTCCGAGTCGTTCAGCAGCAGGCCGAAGTCCCTCTTTTATTTTGTTTCTGTCTATTCTATTTGAGATAGTAGAGTAGACATCTTTTGTATATTCTACTAGTTGCCAAGATACTTGTGACACAAGATCTTGGCACACTTTAGTAGACTTGTGCTTTTGGTTTCGTTCCTATGGTTATAAAAACTTCTAGCTACTTTCATTTATTAACTTAAATATGTTTATCATTAAATCTTTTAAATTAAGGAAAATTTGCTACATGGGAAACTCGTTAAAAGGGGGAAATCATCAGGTTAATCACTGTCGGCTTGCCCAGCAACGGTGTTGGATGCCATCACGGCTTGATATGCAATTAGGTCGTGACAACATGGTATCAGAGCACTAGGTTCATGTAGGTCGCACAAGTTATGGCCAGGCCTAGTAGAGTCTTGTGGATCGGTACGGAGACGTCCGTACTTATCACGTAGAGGCTACAGGGTGTTAGGAAATTACTCTCCGTTCATCTTCTTTCGTGAAGTTGATGATGTACTAAGTTTCTTCTCTTACTCTCTCACAGAAAGTGAGAACGCGCGCGGCAGCTTTTCCGGACCTGGGAGGAGCTACTCCCCCCTATTGCTAGAGGCCGGGGGAGTGCACCGGCTCGAGGTAGCGGATGAGGACCTCCCAGAGTTGTCACAGTTGCAGCACCAGCAGATCCAGTGGAGGATGCTGTTATTAAGGAGCTGGGCGAGATCCACACAGCAGATCAAGCCCCGGTCGATGTCATGACAGCACCGGGCTTTCCGGAGGTCATGGGCCGTATGATACGGTTCATGGATTCTATGACCCGGGCTGGTTTATTTCCGGCAGACCCAACCACATCTCAGGCGGAAGGGGGAGCACAGACCCCTACTGCTCAGGCTCTAGAACATGCGGCTGCCATATATCAAACCCCGCATGCACTACCCGTGGCCGGTGCCCAGCCAGTTGCAGCAGCGACACCTGAGCCTAGACCAGTTGCGGTCGGCGAGCCACATAAGCTATTGGATAGATGGACTAGACTACACCCTCTTATCTTCGGAGGTGAGCGACATGAGGATCCCCAGAACTTCATTGATCGCTGAGGGACGGACTGCACAACATGAGGATATTGGAGTGCCACGGGGTGGATTTCACTACTTTCCAGTTAGAGGGCAGGGCCCGTAAGTGGTGGCAGTCTTATCTTCTTGGCAGGCCGACAAGTTATCCTCCCATAACTCGGGACCAATTTACACGCCTATTCTTGGATAGGTATATTCCATCCTCTCAGAGGGAAGAGTTGCGGTTTCAGTTTAAGCAGCTCCAGCAGGGACAACTGTTAGTGACCGATTATGAGGTGAGGTTATCTGAGTTGTCTCGCCATGCACTTATGATACTTCCCACTGAAGCGGAGCGAGTGGCAGGGTTGTTGCGGGGTTGCACTAAGGTATTCAGTCTACTACGGCCCGAGAGGTTGAGATTGGGACTTCTTAACAGTTAGTAGTGAAGAGAGCTCGGAGGACTGAGGGTTAACATTAGAGGGGTAGAGAGCAGATGCAGCGGGACAAGAGGTCCCATTTTTTTGGACAATTTAGGGGTGCCCCAACTGGGGGCAGAGGTCATTGTGGGAGGGGTCAGCCTAGAAGGCCCCCATATCCGGCACCACCACCTCCTTGAGGTATTCCAGCGCGACCCTATTTCAGTGCTATGTGAAAGAGTTCTTACCGCCCGCCAGCAGCTCAGGGTTCTTCCAGTGGGTACCCTGGTCATTAGAGTTCTTATAGTGCCTATTTTAGCAGCATGCCAGAGATTTCATACCACCCACCAGCTCTGCAAGGTTCTTCCGGTGGGTATTCGGGCCATCAGGGTTGGACTTCAGGGTAGTAGATCACCGTACCGAGAGGTTGTTTCGAGTGCGGTGATTTCAGTCATGTGTAGAGATTCTGCCTCAGGCTTCCGGGCAAGGCAGTACAGTAGGGCCAACAGCCCGTGATTACAGCAGAAGCTATACGACGCCCAGAGGCGGAGGACATGCGGGTAGGGGCCGTCCTAGAGGTGGAGGTCAGGCAGGTGGGGACCCGCCAGTCGGTGCCCTAGTTAGGTTCTACGCTTTTCCGACCACACGAATCATTCCAGAAACCTTATTGGTATGTGTGTGTATAAATAATGCTCTGACACCCAAGAATCATACTCCCAATCACCCATATTTACCCAAACTCGAAACTGAAGACTAGTATTCAAAATGCATACCTCTTTGAAGCCCTAGGAAGATCCTTGTGAAATCTTCAAACCATGGACAAGAATTGATGGACAAATGACTAGGTCTTCACTTTCTCTCTCTAAGATGCTCTCACCTATCTCTAAAATATCAGATGATACCCTTCAAAATGACCCCAATAGTGTTTTATAAGAATTGGGTCGGGTTTATAAAACCAGAAAAATGAAACCCTGAAACACACTCTACGGTCGCATAATGCACTGCCGAACTTATTTGCGGTCCCATAATGCGCCGCAAACTTTCCTCCATACTTACCCCACTCCTAATTCACTCTGCGGCCATTATGTGGTCCGCAGAGTGATTATGCAACCACATAGTGGGCCGAATGCCTCGGTAGCAGATAGATGCATCTATTGTTCGTGTCGTTCAATCCTCGGTCTTGCACAATTTAAATATTATGTTGGATCGGGCCGTACGACCTCAGCATAACTTGCGCATGATAAAACTTTGGAACTAATTTGTAATTGATATTGTTTCTTTGGCTCGAGATATAAATTGTTAAATGACGACAAGTATAAATTTGGGACTTAATATTAGTGAAGGGATTATTTACTATTTCCTGTTATTGGGTTTCTGTATTCTTCATGTAATCCATGCTTAATTAATATTTTGACATATTATTGTTATCCCATAGTAAGTGTCAAAGTCGACCCCTCATCACTACTTCTTCGAGGTTAGGCTGGATACTTACTGGTTACATGTTGGTTATGTACTAACGCTACACTTCTGCACTTGATGTGCAGGGTCTGAGGCAGGTGCACCAGGTAATCCGTCCAACGCGTGTACTTGATCCTGGTTCGAGAGTTCATGGTGAACTGCCCTTCCGAGTCGTTCAGCAGTAGACCAGAGTCTCTCTTTTGTTTTGTTTCTGTATATTCTATTTCCGACAGTAGAGTAGACATGTTTTGTATATTCTTCTAGTTGCCAACATACTTGTGACACTGGATCTTGGCACACATTAGTAGACTTGTTATTTTGGTTTCGTTCCTATGGTTATAAATACTTCTAGATATTTTTATTTATTAACTTAAATATGTTTCTCATTAATTCTTTTAAATTAAGGAAACATTGCTACATGGGAAACTCGTTAAAAGTGGGAAAGTATCAAGTTGATCACTGTCGGCTTGTCCAGCAACGGTGATGGACGCCATCACGGCCTGATACGGAATTGGGTCGTCACAACATGGTATCAGAGCACTAGGTTTACGCAGGTCTCACAAGTTATGGGTAGTCCTAATAGAGTCTTGCGGATCGGTGCGGAAAAGTCCGTACCTATCTTCAAGAGGCTATATGGTGTTAGGAAATTACTCTTCATTCATCTCCTATTGTGCAATTGATGGTGTACTAAGCTTCTTCTCTTACTGACTCGCAGATGGTGAGAACATGCACGGCAGATGTTCCGAACCCGGGAGGAGCTACTCCCCTTTTTCCCAGAGGCCAAGGCCGAGGCCTGGGGAGGGCACTAGCCCGAGGTAGCGGATGAGGACGTCCCATAGTTGCCCCAGTTGCACCACTAGCGAATCTAGTTGATGATCCCATTATTAAGGAGCAGGGTGAGGTGCCCGCAGCAGAGCCAGCCCCGGTCGATGTCATGATAGCACCGGGCTTTCGGGAGGTCATGGGCCGTATGCTACGGTTTATGGATTCTATGACCCAGGCTGGTTTATTTCTAGCAGATCCAGCCACATCTCAAGCTGGAAGGGGAGCGCAGACCCCTACCGCTCAGGCTCCAGAACATGCAGCTGCCATATATCCGACCCCGCGTGCATTACCCGAGGGTGCTACCCAGCCAGTTGCAGTAGCGACACCTGAGCCTAGACCAGTTGCGGCTGGCGAGCCGTAGAAGCTATTGGATGGATGGACTAGACTACCCCCTCCCGTCTTTGGAGGTGAGCAACATGAGGAACACCGAGACTTCATTGATTGGTGTAGGGATAGACTGCACAACATGAGGATATTGAAGTCCCACGAGGTGGATTTCACTACTTTCCAGTTGGAGGGCAGGGCCCATAAGTGGTGGCAGTCTTATCTTCTTGGCTGGCCGACAGGTTCTCCTACCATAACTTGGGACCAATCTACACGCCTATTCTTGGATAGATATATTCCACCCTCTCAGAGGGAAGAGTTGCGGTTTCAATTTGAGCAGCTCCAGCAGGGTCAGATGTCAGTGACCGATTATAAGGCTAGGTTCTCTGAGTTGTCTCGCCATGCACTTATGATACTTCGCATTGAGGCGGAATGAGTGGGAGGTTTGATATGGGGTTGCACTCAGGTATTCAAACTACTATGGCCCGGGAGGTTGAGATAGGGACTTCTTATCAGCTAGTAGTGGAGATAGCTCGGAGGATTGAGGGTTACTGTCAGAGGGGTAGAGAGCAGATGCAGCAGGACAAGAGATCCCATTTTTCTGGAGAGTTCAAGGGTGCCCAAGCTGGGGGCAGAGGTCATTGTGGGAGGGCTCAGCCTAGTAGGCCCCCATATCCGGCACCACCACCTTCTCGAGGTATTCCAGCACGAACCTATTTCAGTTCTATGTCAAAGAGTTCTTACCGCCCGCCAGCTAGTCAGGGTTCTTCCAGTGGGTACCCCAGTCATTAGAGTTCTTATAGTTCCAATTTTAGCGCCATGCAAGAGATTTCATACCGCCCACCAACTCTCCAGGTTTCTTTCGGTGGGTATTCGGGCTATCAGGGTTAGACTTGAGGGTAGCAGATCACCGTACCGAGAGCTCATTTCGAGTGCGGTGATTTCAGTCAAGTGTAGAGATTCTGCCCAAGGCTTCTGGGCAAGGCAGTACAGTAGGGCCAGCAGCCCGTGATTACAGCACCAGCTATATGGCCGCCTAGAGGCGGAGGACATACGGGTAGGGGCCGTCCTAGAGGTGGAGGCCAGGCAGGTGGGGACCCGCCAATTGGCGCCCTAGCTAGGTTCTACACTTTTCCAACCAGATAAATCTTTCTAGAAACCTTATTGGTATGTGTATGTATAAATAATGCTCTGACACCCAAGAATCATACTCCCAATGACCCATCTTTACCCAAACTCGAAATTGAAGACTAGTATTAGAAATTCAGACCTCTTTGAAGCCCTAGGAAGATCCTTGTGAAATCTTCAAACCTTGAACAAGAATTGATGGACAAATGACTAGGTCTTCACTTTCTCTCTCTAAGATGCTCTCACCAATCTCTAAAATATCAGATGAAACCCTTCCAAATGACCCCAATAGTGTTTTATAAGAATTTGGCCGGGTTTATAAAACCAGAAAAATGAAACCCCGAAACACACTCTACGGTCGCATAATGCACTGCAGAACTAATTTGCGGTCCCATAATGCACCATAAACTTTCCCCACTCCTAATTCACTCTGCGGCCATTATGTGGTCCGCAGACTGATTATGCAACCACATAGTAGGCCGAATGCCTTGGTAGCAGATAGATGCATCTATTGTTCGTGCCGTTCGACCCTCGGTAGTACACAATTTAAATATTATGTTGGATCGGGCCGTACGACCTTAGCATAACTTGCGCATGAGAAATCTTTGGAACCAATTTGTAATTGATATTGTTTCTTTGGCTCGAGATATAAATTGTTAAATGACGAAAAGTATAAATTTGGGACTTAATATTAGTGAAGGGATTATTTACTGTTTCCTGTTATTGGGTTTCTGTATTCTTCATGTAATCCATGCTTAATTAATATTTTGACATATTATTGTTAGCCCATAGTAAGTGTCAAAGTCGACCCCTCATCACTACTTTTTCGAGGTTAGGCTGGATACTTACTGGTTACATATTGGTTATGTACTAACGCTACACTTCTACACTTGATGTGCATGGGTCTGAGGTAGGTGCACCTGGTAATCCGTCCGGCGCGCGTACTTGATCCTGGTTCGAGAGTCCATGGTGAGCTGCCCTTCCGAGTCGTTCAGCAGCAGGCCGGAGTCTCTCTTTTGTTGTTTTTCTATATATTCTATTTCAGACACTAGAGTAAACAGCTTTTGTATATTCAACTAGTTGCCAACATACTTGTGACACTAGATCTTAGCACACATTAGTAGACTTGTGATTTTTGTTTTGTTCCTATGGTTATAAATACTTCTAGCTACTTTCATTTATTAAATTAAATCTGTTTCTCATTAATTCTTTTAAGTTAAGGAAAAATTGCTACATGGGAAGCTTGTTAAAAGTGGGAAATCATCAGGTTGATCACTGTCGGCTTGTCCAGCAACGGTGATGGACGCCATCACGGCCTGATATGGAATTGGGTAGTGACAACATGGTATCAGAGCACTAGGTTCACATAGGTTTCGAAAGTTATGGGTAGGCGTAATAGAGTCTTGCGGATCGATACGGAGACGTCCGTACTTATCTTGGAGAGGCTATACAGTGTTAGGGAATTACTATGCATTTATCTCCTATCGTGCAGTTGATGGTGTACTGAGTTTCTTCTCTTACTCACTCATAGATGGTGAGAACACGCGTGGCAGATGTTCCGGACCCGGGAGGAGCTACTCCCCTTTTTGCCAGAGGCTGAGGCCTAGGCCGAGGGAGGGCAACAGCCTGAGGTAGGGGGTGAGGACGTCCCAGAGTTGCCCCAGTTGCACCACCAGCTGATCCAGTGGAGTATCCCATTATTAAGAAGCAGGGCAAGGTGACCGCAGCAGAGCCAGCCCTTGTCGATGTTATGACAGCACCGGGCTTTCGGGAGGTCATGGGACGTATGCTACGGCTCATGGATTTTATGACCCAGGCTGGTTTATTTCCAGCAGACCAAACCACATCTCAGGGTGGAGATGTAGCACAGACCCTTACCGCTCAGGCTCTAAAACATGCAGCTGCCATATATCATACCCCGCGTGCACTACCCATGGGCGCTTCCTAGCAAGTTGCAGCAGCGACACCTGAGCCTAGACTAGTTGTGGTTGGGGAGCCGCATAAGCTATTAGATAGATGGGCTAGACTACACCCTCCTGTCTTTGGAGGTGAGCGACATGATGATCCGCAAGACTTCATTGATCAGTGAAGGGACATACTGCACAACATGAGGATATTGGAGTCCCACGAGGTGGATTTTACTACTTTCCAGTTGGAGGGCAGGGCCCGTAAGTAGTGGCAGTCTTATCTTCTTGGCAGGCCGACAGGTTCTCCTCCCATCACTTAGTACCAATTTACATGCCTATTCTTGGACAGATATATTCCACCCTCTCAGAGGGAAGAGTTGAGCAGCTCCAGCAGGGTTAGATGTCAGTGACCGATTATGACGCTAGGTTCTCTGAGTTGTCTTGCCATGTAATTATGATACTTCCCATTGAGGCAGAACGAGTGGGAAGTTTGTTGCGGGGTTGCGCTCAGGTATTCAGGCTACTATGGCCTGGGAGGTTGAGATGGAGACTTCTTATCCGCTCGTAGTAGAGATAGCTCGGAGGATTTAGGGTTACCGTCAGAAGGGTAGAGAGCAAACGCAGCGGGACAAGAGGTCCCATTTTTCTGGAGAGTTCAAGGGTGCCCAAGCTGGGGACAGAGGTCATTGTGGGAGGGCACAGCCTAGCAATCCCCCATATCCGGCACCACCACCTTCTCGAGGAATTTCAGCATTAACCTATTTCAGTGCTATCTCAGAGAGTTCTTACAATGCTTATTTTAGTGCCACGCTAGAGATTTCATACCGCCCACCAACTCTCCAGGGTTCTTTCGTTGGGTATTCGGGCCATCAGGGTCAGACTTAAGGGCAGCAGATCACCGTACCAAGAGGTTGTTTCGAGTGTGGTGATTTCAATCATGTGCAGAGATTCTGCCCCAGGCTTCTGGTCAAGGCAGTACAGTAGGGCCAGTAGCCCGTGATTACAGCACCAGCTATACGGCCGCCCAGAGGCGGAGGACATGTGGGTAGGGGCCGTCCTAGAGGTGGAGTTTTATAACAATGTAGTCGGGTCTATAAAACCAAAACAATTAAACCCCGAAACACACTCTACGGTCACATAATGCACTGCAGAACTAATCTACGGTCACATAATGCGCCGCAAACTTTCCTCTACACTTGCCCCACTCCTTATTCACTCTGTGGCCATTATGCGTTCCGCAAAGTGATTCTGCAACCGCATAGTGGGTCATAGAAATGACCTTTTTCCGGCAAAAAAAGTCCTTTACTCATCGGCGCATTGTTCCACCCAAAACACACTCTACAACCTTTATACTAATTAATCTTCCTCGGCACCACAAAACCTTAATTTTCATAGCAAACTTTCTCCGGGGTCGTTACACATAAGTTAACATCGGGTCACCCTTTTTAACATATGTTCTAAACCTTGGAACTAAGAGTTTCAAATCATTCGAAACCTCACCGGACTCTAACCAATTACCCCCGGCAAGTCAAATAACAACTGAAAAGCACAATTTGAGTAGTAAATGGGGAGACAGAGTTGTAATACCCTAAATGACCGGCCGGGTCGTTAAAAAAAGGAAATGAGAAAGGTGAAGTCATGAGATATAAAGCACGACTTGTGGTACAAGGGTTTTCATAAAGGCCTAGCATTGATTATATGGAGACATATTCTCCTGTGGTAGATGCAATTACCTTCAGGTATCTAATAAATCAGGTAGTCCATGAAAAGCTTGATATTCGGTTGATGGATGTTGTCACAACCTACTTAAATGGATCACTGGACAATGAAATTTTTATGAAAATCCTTGAAGAATTTAAAGTTACTGAAGCACATAAAAGTTCAAGGGAAACTTGTTCAATAAAGCTTCATAAATACTTAAACGGATTGAAGCAATCAGGGAGGATGTGGTACAATCGCCTTAGTGAGTATTTGCTAAAGGAAGGGTACCCCAATGGTTGTGAGATCGCTTGACATAAATAAAGATCCATTTTGGCCTCAAGAAAATGATGAAGAGCTTGTTGGTGATGAAACTTCATATCTTAGTGCAATTGGGGCACTGATGTATCTTGCCAACAATACCTGACCAGATATTGCTTTTGCACTAAGCTTATTAGCAAGATTTAGCTCCTCCCCAACAAGAAGACATTGGAATGTTGTTAAGCATATATTTAGATATCTTCGGGGAACTATAGATATGAAATTGTTTTATTCTAATGAATTCAAGTCAGAAATGATTGGTTATGCCGATGCAGATTATTTGTGTGATCCACGTAAAGCCCGATCTCAAACAGGCTATTTGTTTACATATGGAGGTACAACTATATCATGGCTTTCACTGAAACATACAATAGCTTCCACATCTTTAAATCAAGTTGAGATAATATCCATTCATGAAGCTAATCGGAAATGTGTTTGGTTGAGATCAATGACTCATCATATTTAGGAAATGTCTGGTTTTCTTATGAAAAAATATAATCCAACTACACTATATGAAGACAGTGCTACTTGCATTGCTCAACTGAAAAGAGGATACATCAAAGGAGGCCGAATAAAGCACATTTCACCAAAGTTCTTTTTCACGCATGATCTTCAACAAAATGGTGAAATAAATGTTCAACAGAATCGTTCATGTGAAAATTTGGCTGATATGTTCACTAAGGCATTACCAACGTCAACATTTGAGAAGTTAGACAGAATATTGGAATCGGGCGTCTTAAAGAAATAAAGTGATGTTTCAGGAGGGGGAATAAGATGCGCGCTGTACTCTTTTTTCCTTAGCCTAGGTTTTATCCCACTGGGTTTTCCTGGTAAGGTTTTTAATGAGGCAGAATATAAAGCGTATTACAGATATGTGTACTCTTTTTCCTTCACTAAGATTTTTTCCGACGTGGTTTTTGCTTAGTAAGGTTTTAACGAGGCATATTATCTATTTTTGGACATCCAAGGGGGAGTGTTGTAAAACCTATAGTAATTGTGGATGTCCACTACTCCCACTACTTTAACCCATGATGTATATAACCTCCCACTACTCATCACAATTATGATTGTAACTC